>JAGGCT020002842.1:27500-38616 GCA_017654935.2 Phymorhynchus buccinoides | reverse complement strand
GGTGCAGATGTGGCTGATGAGGGGTTGCTTCCACTGCAGCTTGCCTTTCTCCTGGCTCTTTTCTCCTCAGCCAGTTGGTGGATCCGTTCTTCTCCTTCCTTCAGTTGCCGCTGGAGGGCGCCTCGCCATTTGCTTCGGTCGGCTGCTGTGTCCTTCCAAGTCTCAACGTTGATGTCGAGTGCTCTTAGATCCCGTCTGCAGACATCCTTGTAGCGCTGCTGAGGGCGGCCTACGGGTCTTTTTCCAGAGGCAAGTTCTCCATACAGGATGTCCTTGGGAATGCGGCCGTCTTCCATTCGGCGAACATTGCCGAGCCAGCGTAGTCTGCGCTGTCTGAGAAGCGTGTGCGTGATGGGGAGGCCAGCACGAGCAAGGACCTCTGAGTTTCGCACTGTGTCGCTCCAGTGACAGTGCATGGGAAAACCAGACATCATGGAATTTTGGCATAAATTGAGATTTTAATTTGTTATGGTGGAGCAAAGATTCCTTGTTTATACACAGAAAACGGAATTGAGTTATCTTGTCTGGTTTTTATTTTATAATTATTTGAAATTTGGCATTCGAAATAGATCATTTGCAGAAATTGGGCATAGAAGATACAACTTTGCCTCTTTGTTTCTATTGACTTGATTTAGAAAACGAT
Source organism: Phymorhynchus buccinoides (assembly GCA_017654935.2). Taxonomy (NCBI): domain Eukaryota; kingdom Metazoa; phylum Mollusca; class Gastropoda; order Neogastropoda; family Raphitomidae; genus Phymorhynchus; species Phymorhynchus buccinoides. Next base: position 37,973 of record JAGGCT020002842.1, on the reverse strand, counting down.
CAAATAAACAAAGAAATAATTCAAAATTGTCTTTCATGTTGTGGATACTGGTAGAACACATACAAATAGACATAAATATGCCCTAAATAGAACATTGATATTTTGGGGGTCGTTGACTATTTTGGGCTTTTGTTAAAAACATTCTGAGCGACGTATGGAGTTGTTTCCCATGCACCATCACCTGATTTGATACCAAGAATGCGACGAAGGCAGCGCATAATGGAAGCTGTTCAGCCTTTGTATGGTGTCCATGTCTCACTGCCGTATAGGAGTGTGCTGATGACGAAGGCAGCGCATATGGAAGCTGCCGTTCAGCCTTTGTATGGTGTCCATGTCTCACTGCCGTATAGGAGTATGGTGATGACGCAGGCCTTGTACACAGCCATCGTGTTGAAGACTGTGAGCTTGGGATTCTCCCAGACACGGGTGCTGAGACGGCCTGGTATTGTTGCAGCTTTCACGATGCGTTGATCGATCTCAGCATCCAGGGACAGATTGTTGATGATGGTGGACCCAAGACAGGTGAAGTGGTGAACTACATCAGGCTGGTAACTGTCGATGGTGATGACAGGAGGGGTCACTACATCTTGGTCCAGTATTTTGGTGGTGTTGGTTTTTTTCAGGCTGATGGTGAGCCCAAAGTCTTCGCACTCTCGCTTTTATTGTAAAGTTTTCAAATACAGCCCTATAACATATTCGTAATAACAGTGGTTAAAGTCAAGAATGAAAATAATAAAGATGGCTAAAAAAAAACCGTCACCCTTCTCTCCATTGTCCTATTAATTTTGATAAAGAAAGTGCAGAATATGTGGGTGGGTTTTAACCCTTTCACCGCCAAAGTCACATTTTAGCACCACAATGATTTAACACCTATGTCACTAAAAGGCATCAAATTGGGGTCTGTTATCCAAAGACCCGATTGTCTTAGTTTTGGGAAGTAAGGATAGACCTTATTTTATATATGACATAGAAGAATCCCCAATACTGCAGATGGATTTTTGTTCTATACCCAGGTAAACTTAATGGAAAGTTTTGGCTGAAATATGTCTGGCGGTGAAAGGGTTAAGGTAGAAACAAAGGGAAGGAAAAGAAAAGAGATAGTAGGGAAGAAAGATAAAACTGTCTAGTGTCGAAGATTGGTTTCTTCAATGCAGTGTAGATTGGACCGGAGCTGACCGCTGATGATGTCAATTAGTTTGGGAGAAAAGAGGTAAAGGAGTTCGGGGAAGGAAGGGGTGTGTGTGTGTGTGTGTGTGTGTGTGTGTGTGTGTGTCTGTGTCTCTGTGTGTGTGTGTGGCCATGTGGGCCACGCAATTTTAAAAGAAAAACAACCCAAAATAAACATTCCTACAGTGGACCCTAGCTGGAGAGTTCAGCCGATCCCACTTGGGGGGTCGGCTGACTCATACGCCAGTAGGGTCAGAAATAGTAAACCTATAACAAAGCCGAAAGATCAGCCTACTCCGGCTCCCCTAGACCATTCACATGTGGAGGTCATGGGGGAGGCGGAGGTGATCACCTCTTCACCCACAGCCCAGAAACGTAAAAAAAAGAAAAAAAGAAAAAGATCATACAGAAACACAGAACAAATGACCGAAGAAAAAGTGGAAGAAATGATATCCAAACAACTGACAAAAATGACTGAAACAATAATGACGACCATAACTAAGCACATTGACAACACACTGACTAAACAAACTCATACAGCAACTTCTCAACTAGTAAATCTGAATATTCCTAAAGAGGAAAACAAATCCATTAAAGAATCCTTCATAACCCGTATTTTACGAAGTCTGGCACAAGCCAGAACTTCGAATCAGCCAAAGAACCTAATTGAGGATTTATCCTCCTTAATCGCAGATACTGACGACCTTCCCATAGAACCAAGAAATGCTTTAAATATGATGCAACTGGCAGAGATTGCCTGTGGTGCCTCTCCAGCACCACAGACAACAAGACTTAGATTGGGTTCGCAGAAAGCAAAACCCAAAGTTCCACCTTAATTTTTATATCTGACTAGTCTTAAAATCCTCTTTTTTTCACAATCCCACACGAAGGACTTAATGTACTGCAGTGGAACTGTCGTGCCCTAAATACAACACAAGATTATTTAATACAATTTCTAGCCAATTCACAAATTTCTTATCAAATACTCTGTCTGCAATCCATTCGTTTAACTTATGGAAAACTTCCCAACATTACTGGATACTATTACCCACCAACTGTTAGTAACAAAGTAGATAAGATTTCTACAGCCACCTATAATATTCACAAATCTCTAAACTACATTGAAGTTCCAACTCCAGAGGAGAACCTGATAGGTCTGCGTTACTCCACAATGATTCAAACTAAAGTTAATAATGAATTCATCAACATTTTAAACATCTATTATCCCAAAGGATATTCAAAAGTGCCTATTTCTAACTGGCTTTCAAATCTGTCTACAGATAAATCCTGGCTGATTGTTGGTGATTTTAATGCTCACCACATCAGCTGGGAACCTTTCTGCACAAAAACATATTCTGACACTTCCCTTCACAACGAAATTAACGACTCACAACTAATTCTACTAAATGATGGCTCTTCCACATATTATCCAGATGCCTTTACTCACTTTTATCCAAAAGCTATCGATCTCTCTTTAGCCAGTCCCAATTTATTGATAAATCATGAGTGGTATACCTATTCGGACCCTCTTCACTCTGACCACAAACCTATTTCCATACAACTGAACTTAGCAACAAACAACACCAATCTACCACCTGAACCTAAATTTAATTTCGAAAAAGCTAATTGGCCTTTATTCCAATCCTTGCTTTCCAAACACACAATTGAAGACCTCAATGATCTAAACAGAGAAGTTTACTATGATAACATCAGAAAAAAGATCCTAATAGCTGCAAATTTAGCTATCCCTACAACAATACCACCCTCAAAACCCCATAGTAAGCCTTGGTGGAACGAGGAAATCAAAAAAGCAATTAAAAACAAAAAACGTAAATATAATTTTTTTGACCTACATCCCACTAGACCAAACTTTGACGAAAAATTAAAAGCAGAAAAAGAATGTGACGATTTGATAAACGAAGCTAAACAAAACTATTTTAACAAGGAAGACATTATTGACTTTAAGGATCTAGGCAAGGCGTGGAAACGCTTAAAGAGGATCCAGAATAAAGGCTATAATATTAACACGCGTGTCCTAGACGGTGACAAGTTGACAACTACTGACTCAGATACCGCTGATGTCCTGGCCAGTCGATTTGCCCAGGCGAGCCAAACAAAACATTTGCCTGTTTTTCAACGGGACAAACGTAAAGTAAACTATTGTTTTGAAAAGTCCAATGACAATTCACATACCATCAATGCTCCCCTAAAGATTACCGAGCTTGCTGCCGCCATAAATATGATTAGGAAGACAAATAAAGCAACAGGAGATGATCCTATCTCCTATACAATTATAAAGAAATTGCCCCCATCTTTTCTTAAAGTCTTGCACCATTTCTATTCCGGATGTTGGGCTGAGGGCGAAATCCCAAATGCATGGAAGGAGGCACAGGTAGTTGGGATCCCTAAGCCTGGAAAACCGGCTAGGGACCCCGCAAGCTACCGCCCCATTTCCCTCACCCCACATCTGGGTAAAATTTACGAGCGTATCGTAAAATGCAGACTTGATTTCTATTTAGAAAAAAATAACGTTCTTCCCAAATTCCAGGCAGGTTTTCGAAAACATAGATGCTGCATGGAACAAGTTATAAGATTAACCTCCTATGTCAAAAAGGCCTTTGCGAGACGCAGGAAAGTCCTCGCCACCTTCTTTGACATCAAAGGGGCGTACGACTCCGTTTGGCATGGGAGGCTTCTAGATAAAGTCAGCAGTCTCGGTATTCACGGGAATATGTTTAATTTTATACAAAACTTCATAAATAACCGTGCTTTAAGAGTCAAAGTGGGGTCCTCCGTGTCAAAAATACATCGAATTGACATGGGGGTCCCCCAAGGCAGCATCATAGCCCCAACTCTTTTCAATATCATGATTCATGATATTTCCAAATTAAAACTTAAAAATTGTCAAATTTCTATGTATGCTGACGACATAGCCATCTGGTCGTCAGCATTCACAAAAAGTTCAAAAGCTCTAGCTATATACCTACAAAACCATCAAACAAATACTAGTCTTATCATTGACTACTTACAGAAAAATGGATTCTCCCTGTCCCCGGACAAGTGCGAGTTCATGTGCTTTCGCCATAACTTAATCCAAAAAAATATCAATATTAACATTTTGGGTCAACCAAAATCAATGACAAATAAAGTCAAGTTTCTAGGGGTGGTTCTCACTCCACGTCTTAACTGGAGCCCACATATTGACCACCTTTGCCGAAAAGCTATAAAAGGCACCAACTTTATTCGAATCATCTCTTCCCAGACATGGGCTCAAAACTCTAAGTTTCTTGTTCTTTTAACACAAGCTCTAGTCCGCAGTCGTTTAACATATGGGATGGAAGCATTCCATAACATTACAGATAATCTAGTAAACAAACTACAAACAATAGAGCTAAAAGCTCTAAAAGCTGCCCTCAACGTTCCAAAGTTTGCAAATACTAACATGATCTATGGAATAATAGGTTGGATTCCAATAAAACATCTTATGAAACTAAACACTTCTACATTCCTTACAAGACTATATGCAACAAATCATTTTTCTATAGAAAGCTTTAAGGAAGAATTTGAAGACCCTTTTTATAACCATCCATCCTTTCAACAACAAAAACCAACTATTGCACAAAAAGTTTGCAACCCATTAGACTATTCCCGGGAAATGCTCTCTATGGCGGGCCTGGAAATAGATGATATTGAAACTCATCCAAAATTCCCTATCCCACATTGGGAATGGGAATCAGCACACTTTGATACTGCTTTACATCAAATGTACTCAAAATCAAATCAGCCAAATTTACTTTCAGTTGCGGCCAAAGAAAAAGTTTCCGAGATTAAACATCATTTATTAATATACACGGACGGTTCTAAGATCTCCGATTCACAGATAGGGTGCGCTTTTACTATTCCAGCCCTCAAGATTACTAAATCCTTTCAATTAAATTCAAAAATCTCAATATTTAGCGCAGAACTTTGGGCAATTCTTGAGGCCTGCTTTTTTATAAACGAGTTTCAAAAATCATTGTATCAAATGACAATTCTCACAGATTCCTTATCCTCGATACAAGCATTGCAAAATAATACAAAAAATAGAAGAAAAATCATACAAGAGATACAAAACCTTATTCATCAAATAAGAATTAAAGGTACTGATTTAACCATTATGTGGATTCCCTCCCATTTGGGACTCACAGGGAATGACCTTGCTGATACAGCAGCCAAAAGGGCAGCTGAACACATTGAGGGTCAGTCTATAAACATTAAATTGTCTCTGTCAGAGATTAAAAACCATTTAAAACGTTGTGTGTACCGGAGATGGGCTGAGGAATTGGATTCCTATTTAGAAGCCCAACTCCGGTACAGGAAATTTATCAGTGGTGGTCTTCACCTGCCCGTTCCCCATAAAATTCAAGGCAGAATCAACAGATTCTATACTAACTCTATTCGATGTAAATTTAGGGACACCCCATGTAAATGTGGAAAAATGTTTAGTCTGAAGCACATGTTTGACCCCTGTAGTCAAATAAAAAAGGAACTACAACCTGTTATAAACAAATGCAAACAAAACAACTTAATATATAATGAAAAGAACATTTTAAACAAACACCATAAATTAGGTTGGTCACCAATGGTTTGGCTCGCTGAGGCAATTGGCCAGGTGTCATTCAAACACCTTGTTTAAATCTGAACTATTTTTACTGGTGGGAATAGAGTCCCTCTGGTGTGTGGGCCGTATACCTGTCTGCATTCCCGCCCCCTTTACCCCCACTTCCCTTTTTATCTAAAATATGTGCCTGATGGGCGGAAGTGACTCTTTTGAGCCCACTATTTTTTAAAAAACCCCTCTCCTATGCAGATGGGTGTCCGGCACACACAACGGAGGTATCTTTCGTAACCGTTGCGTTTAACGCTTGTGCTCCCCCCCCTTTTTGGGACTGCCCATGCGGTGTCCTGTCACTGCTCGGGGCGGAGAGGAGGGGTCCCTTCCCCTCCCTCCCTCCGTCCCGAGCATACAGGAGTCGTTAACCATCCCCACCCTCAACTCTTATACCATCCTCTTAAAAACCATCTAACCATAAATAACAACTTTTATTAATCTCACTTATTTCACATTCCACCGTGACATCAGGGGCGGGGGAGTCTTTGTTGCTACCCCCCCCTGGGATCAGATGGAACACATAAGATTATTTACAACAATGGTGGCCTCTGGCGGTATGTTCCCCTACTCATAAACAACTTTATATAAAATAATGGACCTCTCACTAGATTTTATCTAGTTAAATAACTAAATCACATACGGTCAGGTAAGACCAAAATATACATAAAACAAACTAGATTTTAATAGCAACTTTTAATATAACTATGGAACCTTAATAGTTATAAACTTGTCCTTTTTATCAAATCTTAACTTATTTTACATATTAAACAATTTTAAGACATAGATTTTAACAAAACAATTTTAAAGCTATAGGGTTTAGTCCCGTAGCTTGACTAGAGTAGAACATAAATTTTTAACACAAAATTTTATAAATTCACATACGTGAAAATAACATTATACTTTGCCCTATGGACAATATTAAATAAACTAAATACTTGTTAAAACTTTAACATAGTTTAAAAATTCAACTTAGTTATAATTTAAATATTAAACAATAACGTCACTTGTAAAAAGTTTAAACAGTTTGTCTGTAAAAGTGGTGTACATAATAACAATGTACATATTAATATTAATAGCCTTATGGCCAAAAACATTTTTGACAGTTGTCTTTGTATCAAATAAATTTATAATTAAAAACCTCTAGGTAACTATTAGTTGTGTTTGGTCCCAAGGGACCAAAACCTAATAGGATAGCCTTATATAAAAAATGTACATATACAAAAAGGAAATAAAAGAATAACTTGTACTTTTTCATAACTTTTTTGAAAAGTTTTTTAAACTGTATATTAGCTTGAACACAGGCTTCTGCCTGTCAAGAATTTTAATAATAAAGCTCGTCCCGAGCACAAACACGGATTGTTTTTATCCAATTGCTCAGTTGAGCCTAAAATGCATGAATTTTAACTGTAGCCCTGGGTTTTTTTAATCAGACCTCCCCCAATCTGCCAGACTTAAAAGCAAACAGCTAAATATCTTTTAAAAACAAAATATTTTATTACAAACTTAAATTTTATATTCTTCAGCTTGCGCTATTAAAATAAAAAACTCTTTATAAACTTTGATAAAATAAATAACTTATTCTTCTAAAAACTTCATCTTATAAAACTTAAAATCCACCTTTTTTCTAGGATCTTTATAAATTAAAATGCCTCAAATAGCCTGTTGGCTCAGAGGGCGTAAAATCTCTATTTTTCTCTCTCTGTGTGTGTGTGTGTGTGTGTGTGTGTGTGTGTGTGTGTGTGTGTGTGTGTGTGCGTGTGCGTGTGCGTGTGCGTGTGCGCGTGCGTGTGTGCGTGCGTGCGTGTGCGTGTGTGTGCGCGCGTTCGAGTGTATATGTCAAAGTCAAAGTCAAAAGTCAAAAATACTTTATTATCACGTTAGGTGAAATTACAATGTGGTCTCGTACAAGCACAATACAAACAAGGAAACACATGTGTGTGCGCGTGCGTGCGCGTTTGCATATATGTGTGTGTGTGTGTGTGCGCGCGTACGTGTGCGTGTGTCCCCATGATTAAAGAAGAATGCTGGGAAATGGAAGGAGGTAAGGGTCCGGGGTATAGGTTGAGGACACAGGGAGCAATAAGTACAATTCCAGTAAATGGACCTCTTATATTAGATTGTGGCGGTACCATAGCCGATGAAGTTTAACCGAGGCGTGGTTACCGCTACACCTATCTGTATTGTTACAAAATCGGGACTTTACTGGTGTTGCACTGCCTCCGGGCATTGCCTCCAGTATTGTTCCCACCATCTTTGTATCTACAAATGTCCCATATGTGTCCCTTCCAGACCGAGAGGACGTAAAGCACAATTTTTCTCTCTGGACTGATCTTGGCTGAAAGGCTACGACACCAGACTAGACGTTAGAGTACAGGTGTCACCAATGGGTTAGACATGGCTGTGTCAGAGGTATCAGGACAAGTACCCCCCGGACAAGTACCCCCTGGACAAATACCCCCCACACATTATTTTTTAATTTTTTTAAAATAAATTGGAGCGCGCACACGCACGCACGCACGCACGCACGCACGCACGCACGCACACACGCACGCACGCACGCACACGCACACGCACGCACGCACGCACGCACGCACGCACGCACGCACACACACACACACACACACACACACACACACACACACACACATACACACAGTATTAGGACAACTAACCCCTAGATACCAGCTGGACAATCGGCTCCAGCACAACGCGGCAAATACAAGGCCATCATTAGTGTTGTGGCCGACTATGGCAACCGTCCTATCTTGTACTTTGTACGAGGTATTGCAAACGACATGCAGATGTAGATTATATGAAGAACATTTTGCCTTGTATATAATTGCTGGTATATAATTGCCATGTATAAAGAAATTAGTCCATGAAATGTAAAATAAAATATAATATACAAGTTTAAAAAAACGTCAATTTTTTCACTTTTTTATTTGACTATAATCTATTATTTCAGGGGGGTACTTGTCCGGGGGGTAGTTGTCCAGGGGGTGACTGTCCGGGGGTACTTGTCCGGGGGGTAGTTGTCCTAGAACCGTGTCAGAGTATGCAATGTTGTTGTTGACAGAATGGTTGTGAGTCTCATTCAACTAAGCTGTCAAATACTCACACAATGAGACTTGGAGAGAAGATACTAGAACGAGAGTAGTGGCCTCTCAGTACACGTTAACATCATTCACTCTTTCCCCATGGAAACACAGTGATATGCCAGTATTACGACTATATATCACTGTGTTGACATGGGGGGGGGGGGGGGGAATCGAAAAATGTTAACGTGTATTGATACCTTAAAGAAACCACCTACCAAACTACAAACTGGTGCCGTTATCCACGAGTGTAGATTTCATTTAGGAATTTCAAATATTCAGTTAAAAAATTCGATTGATATAAAAATAACAACCACTCTCCTTTAATTTTTTTGGAATAGTTGGAGAAAAAAATAGTGTAACACGGCCGTTAAGGTCTCTGTACACGTGAATCGTGTTCACTCTTTCCCCAACTGTGTTCTGTGGGCAAAGAGTGAACACTAACAACGTGTGTAGCTTCTTTTTTTTACTCACTGCATTACTTCAACCACAATGAGTGTTCCAAAATGGCTTATCTCACCGGCAACTCCGTCGCCTTTTTTGGACGGTTTAAATTTCCAAGAAACCAAGCAAATTGAGTTTTCCTATCCTTGATGTCTTTTTCTGGTGATCTCGAGTGTTTCTAGTAAAATCTCATCCGTCAGGGTCCACCTAGTTTGGTCGTTTGGAAATTGAGTAGTAGTAAACTTCTTCAAATGGTTCGGTCCAAACGAGTTCTTCACACTCTCATATTTAGTTGGATCAAAATGATAATAACACTGTACCCTAGCTGGATAGCTATTACAGTGGGAACCTCCCTTATAAAGACCTCTCATTATAAGACTCCTCTCCCACATAAGACCTACTCTCTGAGACATTGCCCTTCTTTTGTAAGTATTAAAATTACCTCCCTTAATTAAAAAGACCTCCCATTACAAGACTCCCTCCCACATAAGACCTACTTCTCTGATACATTGCCCTTCTTTGCAAGTATTAAAATGACCTCCCTTATAAGACCCCTCCCTTATAAGACCTCATTTTTGGATGATTTGTGGAGGTCTTATAAGATCGGTTCCACATGATGATCACATGATTACGTAGAACTCTCGCCCCCCCCAAAAAAAAAGAAAAAAGAAAAGGATAGTGGATAAAACATGACTTTTGAACAGATGCTAATGGAGTATTTCATGAAACGAATATCCATTCAATTTGGGGAGTCAGCCTTCCAGAGAATCAGTCGTCTGTTCTGCTATGCTCTATTGGGAATATACGACTCAATGGCACGCATGACGCACACACACATACACACACACACACACACACACACACACACACACACACACACACACACACACACACACACACACACCACACACACACACACACACACACAACACACACAACACACACACACACACTCTCTCTCTCTCTCTCTCTCCTCTCTCTCTCTCTCTCTCTTCTCTCTCTCTCTTTCTCTCACTCTCACTCTCTCTCTCTGAATCTCTCTCTGTCTATCTGCCTCTGCCTCTTCTATCTCTCTGTGTCCCTCTCTCTGTCTCTCTCTCTCTCTTATCTTGTAAT
>JAGGCT020002842.1:7500-20000 GCA_017654935.2 Phymorhynchus buccinoides | reverse complement strand
CAAACATTATATAAACAAAAACCCAACAGCAATCATAGAAACGAGCCAAATGGACTTAACATTAAAGTTTGTACAAAATTCAAAAGAGATACGGCATCTTGGAATATACATTTGGATTAATCTTTTCTGAATTCTGAAAGGGCCGATTCAAAATAAGGGCCGATTCAAAATAAGGGCCGAATTAAAATAAGGGCAATAATATAGAATGTGTGTTGTTGCACAATTATCAATAGCACCGCACACACATTGAAGATTTTTTGTGAATTTAGTTTTTAAAGCATTTAGCTTAAGTCTATAAAGTAGTGAAACAAACTTTTTAAGGCGTCTTGGATGTTTGTTTACATTTCTATTAAGAAATACATAATTTACTAAGGAATCTCTTTTCTGAGACTTCCATGATCGGGAGTTTAAACAACACTTTATGGAAGATTCAGGTTTATGTATTTTGTGAAGCATAGATTCTTTGTAGATTTTATCAAAATGTTCAAAAGAAGCTCTTTCTAAGAGAGAATAGCCTTCTTGCAAACTCCAGGGAATGTGAATATCCCTAGAATTAGCAGATTTGTTTGCCCCTGCCCGAGCAGTACGATCAGCCCAATCATTTCCAGAAATCGAACAATTGGATGTGTGACAGACTCAAGAAACACCTCGGTATGTCTCCCTCTGTCTCTGTGTCTATAGATGTTTAAAAACAAAAACTCCCTAAAATGAAAGACACCCAGATAACCCCCACAGACAGGTCCTGAGATTTTAGATAAAAATAATTTAATGAAATCTTATGCACTGTGCTTAGTCGATAGCGAGAAACGGTAAATGCGATCTGTGTCATGTTTCGGAATTATCCCCAGTATCAGTAAGCACCGACTTCCCCTAAATCACACGTACACCGTTAATACGGATTAATAGCGCTAAGATCTCGGATTTACCATCAGTATTTATAAGGGTCGATTTCCCCTAAATTACTGTGCACTGTTAAGAAGGGTGCTAAGAGGTATGACGCGATAACGTGTTATTTGTCGGATTTACCTTCAGTATTAGTCATCACCTATCCCTCTCATTTAACCCTTTCACCGCCAGCCATATTTAAGCCAAAAATGTCAATTAAATTTACCTGGGTAGATGCTGTATTGGGGATTCTTCTGTGAAATATAAAATAAAAAAATAAGGTCTATCCTTACTTCCAAAAAAACTAAGACAATAGGGTCTTTGGATAATAGACCCCAATTTGATGCCTTTTAGTGACATAGGTGTTATATTCACTGTGGTGCTAAAATGCGACTTTGGCGGTGAAAAAGGGTTAAATCACATTGTGCAAGTGTTAACATTGATTGATAGCACCGAAATGTGTGCCATGTGTGGGAGTTGCCCTCAGTATTAGTACGATTCCATTTCCCCTAAATGACATGTACACAGTTAAGGTTGATTGATTGCGCTAAAAGGTAGATGCAATGTGGGCCATTTGTCGGATTAACCCTTCACTGAGTTTTATTAGTAAGCACCGATTTCCCTAAATCACAATTTATGCTGTTAAGACTTGATTGATAGCGCTCAAAATGTGGGCCATTTGGTCTGGGATTTACCATCAGTATGTGTACGGGAGCACCAAGACCCTCTAGGGGCGGTCGCGAGGGCATTATCTCCCTGAAATGTTTTAAATCCGAGAAGCCAAAATAGTGCAACCTGTTCATGCAATAAGGGACTAATGCACGATCTACTCGTTCACATCCCTATTGAAACAAGAAAATCTGTTTATAACACGTCCTCCGGTTCTGGAACACAGACACATATGGGGACATTAGTAGACAATAAAATCTGGTGGGAGCGATCCTCTGGAGGCAATGCTCGGAGGCGGTGCAACACCAGGAAAGTACCGAATTTCTAACAATACAGAGAAACTCATTGAAACATGTATCCACACACTTAAGTCCACATCATCGCTGTCTCTCGTCTCTCTCATGCTTGGTATCAAACCGTGAGGAAATTTAGCTTGCCGCTCGGCTCTCAATGAATTGTTCTTTTGTGTTGTTGTTTTTCAGAAACAAGACGGTGGGTGGTTTCAGCCGTACCTAAGCAACCCCCCCCCCCCAACTTTAGTTATTTCCGCCCCTGTAGAGACACACATGTATTTGGAAAGGCAAGAGGAAAATGACTAGAAACAAATAAAGAAACAAGTAAGAAAGGGAAGGATCACGAGGTCATGCACCTTTCGGTTAACCTGATTTCCGTCTGATGCTAAAGCAATAGACAGAAAAAAGATGTCGCAGATGCCAATTAATGTTGTCCATGAACACTATATGTTGAAGTCTCTTCGTGTCGATATCCATGGGCCAGGACTCATGCATCTGCAGCTAATATTCTCTTTCAACCAAATCCGATTCAGGTTTGATACTGGCAGGATTAAAGGATTCTTCGACAAAGGAATCAGCTGTCAGGGAAGACTTTTATGAATGTTCAGGTAATGGGAAAAGGCAGATGGTTCATCAACATAAGTGAAGGAATATGACCATGATTTTGTAGGTTTCTGAGTTTTCCGTATAGAAAATGGGGAATATTGAAATAGACTTTTGAAATCCGAGCAGTTATGTTCCTATGTTACTTAAGACTTAACTAGCCGGTTACTACCGCGCTTCGTGCAATAAGCGTATCAGTCAAGTAGTACTGAATCCACCTGTATTGTTATTGTGCGTGTTGGGTGCTGATTTGTTAAAATGCAAAAAATAAACAAAACTTGTACGGAGCCAGGTTCGAACCCGGAATGCCAGGTTCGAACCCGGAATGTTTGTGCGAGTATGCAACGACTTAACCATTAGGTTATTGTATATTGCTGCTGTCTGTTGACAATTTTGCCTTATAGTTGTAAAAAGCAGTGGGTCGACTCACTGACCTGGTTCCGATCGCTTCTTGACTTTGAACTAATTCACGCTACTTCACTGAGCGTGTTGCAAAATGTAATGTCCCCTGATGTTAACCTGGGATCATCCATTCTGGATACTAGTTGAACGTTATGGCGTGCGATATAACCACGCTAATTATGGTTTTTATTCTTATCCCGAAAACAACACACACACCACACACACAGCCAACCCACACACACACACACCCACCACACAATGCACTCACAATCGGTCACACACACACACACACACACCAGAGCTCGGTTATATCTATATATAGATGCCAGAGCCTGACAAAGCTTTCAGGTCTGAATGTGGGCTATGGAAGGTTTTGCACAAAAGTTTTAAGAGAACAACCCAACAAACAAACAAACACACAGTCCGAAAATTCAACAACAAACAAAACAAAACAAACAAAACAAAGCCAAATCAAAGACAACTTCACCCACCCAACCCCTAAAAAGAACGTTACTAATCGACCGTTATCTAACTCCAGAGGATCTATCGGATAGATGGCACACATCTTGTCAACCTCTGTAAGGGCATCGAACTGCAGAACATCTCTCTTCTAGTCTCATCTTCTCTCTCTATTAAAAATCTTCGTCTTCGTCCTCTCTCTCTCAATCTCTCTCTCACAATCTCTCTCTCACTCTCTCACTCTCCTTCTCTCTCTCTTTCCCAATCTCTCATCCCCCCCCTCTCCCTCTATCTCTTCTCTCTCTCTCTCTCCTCCTCGCTCTCTCTCTCTCTCTCTCATGTATGTCCAGTAGTTGAGAAAACGGAGAGCTATAAAATGGAATATGCAAGGATTCCTTGATAAAACCCCCCTAATCGGTTTGCTTGACTACATTGAAGACCTGAGAGAGGGCAAGGATCAGCAGGTATAGGTCTATCCCATGCTATGGGATTGAAGTGACAGGTTTTCGCTAGAACTGAGAGAGAGAGAGAGAGAGAGAGAGAGAGAGAGAGACGATTGAGAGAGAGATGGAGACGAGAGAGAGAGAGAGAGAGCGAGAGAGCGAGAGAGACAGAAGGAAAGAGAGAGAGAGAGAGAGAGCAGAGAGAGGACAGAGACAAAGAGAGAGATAGATAGAGAGAGAGAGAGAGAGATGAGAGGAGAGGAGAGAGAGAGAGACGAGAGAGAGAGAGAGAGAGAGGAGAGAGAAACAGAGAGAGAGAGAGAGAGAAAGATGAGAGAGAGAGAGAGAAGAGAGAGAGAGCGACACTGAGGGAGACGAGGCAAGAGAGAGAGAGAGAGAGAGGAGAGGGAGAGGGATGACACAAACAGAGAGAGAGAGAGAGAGAGAGAGAGAGAGAGACGGAGAGAGATGAGAGAGGCAAACTACGAGACAGAGAGAGAGAGGAGAGAGAGAGAGAGAGAGCGATGAGAGAGTAGAGAGAGAGAGAGAGAGAGAGAGAGAGATGAAGGAGAGAGAGAGAGAGAGTGAGAGTGAGAGCGAGAGGGAGAGAGAGATTGAGAGAGAGAGAGAGAGGAAGAGATCATTAATATTCTCTGTGGGTACGTGCACTCACACATAATTATAATTCATTCTCTCCGTGTCATGCAGATAGCGAGAGCCTGTAAGCCTGCGTAATAGACACACACGCGCGCGCGCAGTGCGCACACACCCAAATGCGAGCAAAATACACCACAAGAAGCACAGAAGAGGAGAGAGAGAGAGGGAAGAGGGATGAGAGGGAGAGAGAGAGAGAGGGAGAGAGAGAGAAAGAGGAGAAAGCAGAGCCTTTTTTCAAAGTTTTCTTTCTCCTCTCAGGGCGCTCTCTTCGCTACTACCGAGCCAGAGAATCTATCTGCGAAGGAGAATTATGCCTAGAGAGAGAGCCGTACACTCAGACGTACGTCCACTCTCTGTGTCTACAATGTTAACTCCCCCTTCTCCTCCCCCACTCTCTTCTCCTCTCTCTCCTCTCTCCTTTCTCTCTCTCTCTTTTTCTCTCCCCCCCCCCTCTCTCTCTCTGGGCGACAGTAAACCTGTTGTTTTAGTAGAAAGCCGTACAAAGAGCAGAGAGTCAGATAGAGAGCCGGATTGTGTTCATAGCAGACACAATCGACTTCAGTCAGATTCTTGAGTTTTGACTTTCTATTGATCAGTAATTACATTTTATAAGACATCGCTTTGTTTTCCATGCACAACGAGCAATTGATTTTAAAGAGAGAGAAACCATAGAGCCAGAAGTAAAAGAGCAGTTGAGCCTGAAAGAGAAGAGAAATAGAGAGTTACTGTAAGATAAACTGTTTCCTACGGCAGAGAAACAGTATTAACTCAGAGAGAGAGAGAGAGTTTACCAGTCAGTCGTTTCCGACCATGAGAGCCAGATAGCCAAAATCCAGAATCAAAAATCAAATACGAAATACGAATGTTTTATTGAGGGTAAAAAACCTGGGGGGCACAATAAAATGAATACACGTGACCATCTCACACATGCGGTATCAAACATTGCAAACAACAGCCAAAAACACCCCATAACAGCACACATCAATCATAGTCATTACATGGGCTAAAAAAAAAACCATGTTTTTATTGACAGTACTCATCACCATATAGACAGGCACATTATACCATCATGCACAGAATACACCACACACACACACATTTGTACATATGCATGCATTAACACAGTTGTTGGACAATATTCACCACTGAATCCTTTTTATTTAAACCGCTAATTAAGGATATCTCCATAAAAATATTGAAATAATGAAAATGTCGTTCCACAGTTCACCAGATGAGTATGTCCGCGATGCTGGGCTATACATTTGTTTGGGGGGGGGGGCATTATTAGTCGGGTTATTGCGATATTTTTTTTTTTTTAAATTTACAATATCATTTATAATTCGTTATCTTGGTAGTAGAATTATGTACGATCTTGTAAACTTTAAATGCTTGTAAATGAGGTATAAGGGTATTTTTGTTCAAATGCAAAATTGTCTATTATAAGTATAGTCAATGGTTTCATGGTATGTCGATTTAAGCAGTATGAGTTTATTTCAAGTTCTATATAATGTATCCAAACGTGATTGAGAATGTTTTTACTAGCTGAATCCCAACATACTTCTTCTTAATCAATGGTCATATTGTAACTATTTACTCTTGTATAAACGTTAATTGTGTGTGAGATCCAAAAAGTGCATTGTGTGTGTTGTGCTGGTGTACTGTGTGTGAGAGGTGTGTGAGGCCAGTAAGAGAACGTTGCCATGACAATCAGAATGTTGTTGTTTTCACTTTATAGGCCGATTCATTTGTTTGAAGTACCTTCTAATAGAGACTTGTTATCAATAGTAAAGCGCACTTAAGCTGATATGAGAAAGTTTTGCCTCTATTGTCTTGTTGTGATTCACATTATTATTGTTGTAGTGGGGATGCCTTGCCCAGAGTACATTGCCCTATCCAGTCAACTGGATTATGAATGTCACTCTAAAATTGGGGACAGATCCTCGCAGTCCTCCTAAAAAGACAACCATGCTGTGAAAGATTGTGGTTTACTATCTAAAAACATTGCTCGTATGCAGGCTCTCACCCTCACTGTCGAAGTGGCACCAGTCGATCTCAAGCAATGGTAACAGCTAATGGGTCCTAAGACAGTCACTTGAGGGATTCCATAATTGACTGACGGAAAAATGAAGTTGCAAAAGTATGTTTGGTCACGGTATATGAATATCACACATATTTCAACCCAAACGACCCCAATAGAATCTTGGGTTAATCCGTAGAGTTAAAGAGAGAGATAGATAGATAGATACTAATAATAATAGAGGATAGATAACTAGGACTGAAAGAGTTATCGAATGCAGCATTCGAGAATCACCCGCGGAGTTACGCAGCCACACCCCGACTTCGGAGTATGACTGTGATTATCTTGCTGCTGCTGCATACTGTCACTATCTTACTGTTTCTGCTGCTGACTGTCCCTATCTTGCTGAGTAGATTTCATGATTTCCCATAAAAGCATCCGAGAATCACCAGCGTTGCTAGTTTTCAAGGTCACACATCAAGGTCATGACCTTGACCTTGACCACAAAAGGTACATTTACAATACCCAGCCAACATTCCCACCTGATTTCATCTTGGGAACTCCATTTTTCCAACCCCCCAATTTTCAGGGTCCAGCAATCTCCTTGACCTTGACCTTGACCTTGATTGGTCAACAATATTCCGAAGGAGCATAGGCCAAACCACCTTCATACCAGGTTTCAACATCCTATGTCGACTGGTGCCTGAGATATGGCTAAAACATTTTTTTCAGTTTTCAAGGTCATACGTCAAGGTCATGACCTTGACCTTGACACCGAAAGGCGCATCTACAGTACCTAGCCTACATGCACATCAAGTTTCATCTTCCTATCCTTATTCCCTAATGGTGATATGCTGTTATCTTGGGAACTAAATTTTTCCGAACCCCCGATTTTCAGGGTCCAGCGATCTCCATACATACACACACACACACACACACACAGCCACTTACACAACAAAAACAATATCATCTTCGCTCCGTAAACTCCGCCGGTGATAATCAGCAAATCAATAAGCAACGAAATAAGTATTCTATTATTTTAAAAGTTGAAAATTCTGTATATTAAAAAAAGAAAACACAAACAACTAGGAAAGAATGAAGGAATTGAGCCAGCAGGCATTTCTATTTCAGATCCTGCGTAATTCATGCTCATAATTCATTTCGTTGCATACATTTTTATACTTTTAATCAGATAATAATTTGGTGATCCTGAGAATGTTACTGTAAATATTCAGTTTAATCATAATTAACTTTAAATTGATGTACATTCCTATTATAATAATTTAATTATCTTTACTTTATGCACTCACCCCCACTCCTAATCAATTTTTTTAGTTGAATAATTTCACTGAGAAGCAACATGCTGCCGTTCTCAAGAAAGGGACCATCCAAGGATTATTTTAATGAAACCGAAAGAAGCAGACTTTGAGACTGAGGGTTGTAAATATGAATGGGGTGCCTGGAATACAACTTTGCCAACATTTCAACTTACTATGAAATTCTTACTATTATGAAATTGTAACCTGTATTTCTGTTAGGCCTCTCTCTCAAACTGTGTCCATCCCCTTCTCATCCCCCCCTCCCCTACGAATCTCCCATTGAAGCTGATCATCTGGGTAGCAAGCATCCTGCACAAGTCAACTGTTTTATTTGCCCCCCCCCCCCCCTCCGTACGTACTAAGCGCCATAACCATCAATCTATTGATGAAGGGTGCAATATGCAAGAAGAAGAAGATTGGACCCACCTTGTTGTCTTTGGAAACCTGAGTATTTTGTTGCGCACGTTTCATTGCTCGTCTGTACACAAAGAACGAAGGCCTTTAGAACATTATAGCCGGACACAAATGACAGGCCCACTCGCCCACTAGGTGTGTTGTAGCAACATAAACATGGGTAACTATTACCGTCATTTTTAGACCAGAATGTCAGGTCTACTGTGTTGACGGTTTCCTAGGCATAGACTGGTTAGTTTTTAGTCCCCGAGCCGAAGGTTCGGGGAGCAATTGTTTCTGTCTGGTCCAGCCGGCGGCGTGCCTCTGTCCGTCCGTCCGTCCGTCCGTCCAGCTATTCGTCTATCGTCATCAAATTTGGTATAATAGTTTGCCAAGATGCAAGCTATCCACTGACGTATTTAGTTTTACATTAAGGTCAAGGTCGCGCCAGTTACGGGGTTCAAACCCCAAAACACATAATCGCTAATATCTCGCGAAGTTTTGCATGTATTTCAATGCAGTTTTTTCACAACATTTCTTGATGAATGATCTATAATACAGTTGTCATTAATTTTTCTGTGCGCTCGTGTGCGCATGATCGCGCGCGCTCAAATCACGGGTCCGAACCCCAAGGCTATATATAAAAAAACTATTCAGTTAGGCCTACGTGCTGTTTTGATGCGTTTTTATGTAGTTACGTGCTGTTTTGATGCGTTTTTATGTATGTGTACAGTCGACACATTCCGATTTCGGAGTAGCTCGGCGATGCTGCGAGGAGACTTTGCAGCCGCTCGGCGTTGCACTTATTACAGTTTGATTTCAATAAGCTGAATTTTTGCTCTTGTCCCGAAAAATTACGCGATTGTTGTTATGGCACCACAGTAGTAAATTAAGTCATTTGAATAAACTCCTAGTAATTTGAATAATTCAAGATATTGCATATTGTTAAATAGTTGGTGAACCGAACACAATAAAAATGGACAGAATAGTCCCCCAATGTCACTTCAAAATGATACTGTGCAGTGATCCACAAGATATTGCGGTGTCACTTACATAAAGAACAGATTGTAGGATCGTACAGGCTTTCGCCGTGGCAGAACAAAACAATTAAAGCAAAAGATATAACGTACACAATTAAAGTGTCTGTATTTTAATGGACTTATATTTACAAAAACAAACAAACAAACAAAGCAAACAAAAAAGCGATAGTTTCTCCGTATCTTTTAATATATTGCGATTATATATTCAAGTCCTTTATTCGATGTCATATTATTAACATTTGAACTGATACTGATATTAGAACATGATACAAACCATAACAAAAGCAAGTAAAACTAGAATTATCTTACCTTCACGGGTGAGACGGGGTATGGATATTGACTAAGCAAATTTGAGTTCAGTTCGGCTGAGGATGAAAAAGGCACACCTGAACAGTGAAGTGGATGATGGGACCCAGAGACGAACCGGCAACGGCTGCCCTACCAACACGAGAGCAGCCCTGATCCAGCCCTGAAAGTCCGTGTTGCGTTACTTGGGACATTCCACTAAGTATACAGAGGCACCTAGCCTCTGAGATTGACGACACAAATCCGTGTTACGAAGAACACTACCTTCACACTGAATCCGGTTTACTATTGGCTCTCAGATTCTGGATTACGCAAAGTCTCCAAGCGACAAGAAATCAACTTGAGACGGCGTAATGGGATTCATTCACATCTGCTCCTTTTGTGAAACTGAATCCACTCTTTCAACACCAAGCCCATTCCAAAATATCACCAATCAGAACGAGAATCCGTCAAACAAAATGATGAGAGAGAGAGAGAGAGAGAGAGAGAGAGAGAGAAAGATATATCCAGGAAGGAGAAAAAATAGATGAACAAAACCGTCTATGAGATGACACAGGTGAGAAGAGAGAATTGAGAGAGAGAGGACGAGAGGAGAGAGAGGGAGAGGAGGAGAAGAGAGATGAGAGAGAAGAGAGAAGATCAGAGAGAGAGAAGAGGATTGAGAGAGGAGGATCGATACGAGAGAGATACTTCAGGAGACACAGCTATGACCACATAATTTCAAATTCCAAAGGATTAAAGATTTAGGCACGAGAACCTATGTCTTTCCAATCTGTCCTGATACATAAGACAACAACGAGAGAGAACCATAAAGCGTGGCCTTCAACGCCATACCATTTCCATTACACCATACAGATATTAGAACATAAAGTGACGAGAGGCAAAGCGGACGTGATAATTATGAGATACAGACAAGAATAGAGGATGAAATATGATGGATAGAGCATGTAAAACTTGATAACGCCCGATGCATAATCTTTAATACTCGCGACGTGCATGCATACATGAACCATACGCACGCCCCACACCCCGCACGCCACGGACCAAACACACAGCACGCGCAGCCACGCACAGAGACACACACACGCACGCGCGCGACCGCCACGCCACGCAACGCACGCAGGACACACACACACACACAACACCACACGAGCACGAAGCATACATGCCGATACGCTCAGAGATATGTTGAAGCACGTATAAAATAAATGTACATTATAGAACAGAGCAAACAAATACAGCGTAGGATATGAAACCGGTAACAAGAGAAAATAAAATGAGCGATAAGACGTGTGAGTGAGATGGAAAGAGAGATAGTGGAGCAGAGAGCTGGAGAGCAGGTTTTTTTAAAACTAGTAAAACGCGTGAACGCCAGATGAGACATCTGCATGATCGACCTGAGGGAGAGGACATCAAGGAGATAGGACCAGAAGAAATAAAAAGAGAAATATGGAGGGTTTTTTCGAATGTTCGAGAGAGAGAGAGAGCAGAGATATGAGAATGAGAGACGAGAAGAGGCCCCCCCAGAGAGAGAGAGAGAGAGAGAGAGTGACAGAGACAGAGACAGAGAGAGAGACAGACAGACATATACTAGGAGAGAATCGACGTAAGAGAGGTAGACTGCGGCAGACAGGAGAGAGAGACACGACTGAGAACAGAGACCAGAGTGACGAGACACACGGCACGCGAGAGCAAGAACGGAGAGAACACACATGAGAAAGCACGACCGAAGAGCAGCACACAGACGCGACGAGGACGAAGGACGAGGAGAGACACGCACGACGCACCAGGATGAACAGAGGGACACCTGAGAGACACGGAGCTAGACAGAGAGGAGAGGAGAAGCAGAGATCGCAGAGGGAGGAGAGTGAAGAGGGACACAGAGAAGAAGAGAGAGAAAGGAATGAGGGAAACAGAGAGAGAGACACTGGAGAGAGAGGAAGAGAGAGGAGAGATCGAGGGAGAGACCAGGGAGAGAGAGGAGGAGAGAGAGGAGAAAGAGAGACGAGGAGAGGAGTGAGGAGAGAGAGAGGAGAGAAGAGAGAGTGAGATGAAGAGGAACCCACCAACGATTACTCCCCCCGCCCACCACCCGCCACCGTGTGTTTATGGAGACAGGAAGCGAGACTGAAGAGAGAGAGAGAGAGAGAGGCGAGAGAGAAAGAGAGAGCGAAGAGTTGAACGACGGGAGAGATGACGTCGGACGAGGATGAGGAGAGCTGTAGGACAGGGTCCGAGAGAGAAGACTGGAGCTAGAGACGGACCCCCGACGAATCCGAGACGGAGAGACGGAGGAGGAGAGAGGCTGTAGAAGATAGAGAGCATGGTGTGCATTGAGAGCGAGTTGAGGGACGAGGGGGAGCCGATGACGAGAGAGCAGAGGGACAAGATGGAGGAGAGAGAGGAGGAAGGAGGAGGAGGACCATGATCACGAGAGAGAGGAGAGGAAAAGAAGGATGAGATACCCAAGAGAGCTGAGTCAGATCCCGGTAGAAGAAGAAGCTGAGAGAGGGAGGGAGGAGAGAGTGGCGATGAGTGAGGTTGACCGAGAGGGAGAGGAGAGAGAGGAGTAGAGAGTACAAGGAGAGACGAGGAGGAGAAAGGGGTAGGAATAAGATTGATCTGTCCTCCTCCTTCAGAGAACCGACGAGGAGACGATGAGGTAGAGAAAGACAAACAGAGGAGACGGGTTGGGACGTCGGAGACGGAGACGAAGAGGTATATGAGAGGTGATAGAGGATTTGAGGACCGGAGGTTGGTGGGGTGTGGAGAGAGGGTGAGAGTCCTCAGGGAGAGAGATGAGAGAGTGAGAGACGAGCGTCGGGAGAGAGAGTCGAAAGAGTGTGGACCGTTGTTGGCCATGGTTGTCGGTAGGGTGAGAATTCTTCTTCTTTTCCTTCTCTTCTAGCGTCTTCCGGAATCTGAGAGAGAGACGGCGGGGGGATGGAGGAGGAAGGTACCCTGACCGCCCAGCCCCCCACCCCAGCTCAGGGGTGTGAGAGAGCGAGAGGAGA
>JAGGCT020002841.1:15000-38727 GCA_017654935.2 Phymorhynchus buccinoides | reverse complement strand
ACAGAGTCCAGGTTGACTGAGCAGACAATTTTGATTAATCAGATATGACACCAGCGTCAATATCTGTCTCTTCCAGCTGAGGAAGGATGTGAATCCCCAGAGGTGGGATACTGGAATGATTATCTTCATATTTCTTCTGGAAAGGTGGGTTCATCACACAGTCATAAGCTGGGTTTTCTGGTTCAGAGTACAGCTGTAAAAAGATATTTAAGGAAAGCTTGATTCTGCAGTGAGTAAGAGATGGTTCGCCTGCTTCAGCATACAGACTATGTACAGGTGTGGTGCGGAAGGCACCGAGACAAAGACGAAGACCTTGAAGCATAATGACGTAATTGATCTCTCTCTTTACTATTAACAACACACCATCATGACGTAACTGATCTCTCTCTTTACCATAAACAACACACCATAATGACGCAACTGATCTCTCTCTTTACTATAAACAACAGACCATAATGACGTAACTGATCTCTCTCTTTACTATAAACAACACACCATAATGACGTAACTGATCTCTCTCTTTACTATAAGCAACACACCATAATAACTTAAATGATCTCTCTTTTTACTATAAACAACACACCATAATGACGTAACAGATCTCTCTCTTTACTATAAATAACACACCATAATGACGTAACTGATCTCTCTCTTTACTATAAACAACACACCATCATGACAGACGTAACTGATCTCTCTCTTTACTATAAACAAACCATACTGACGTAACGGATATCTCTTTACTATAAACAACACACCATAATAACATAACTGATCTCTCTCTTTACTATAAACAACACACCATAATGACGTAACGGATATATCTTTACTATAAACAACACACCATAATAACATAACTGATCTCTCTCTTTACTATAAACAACACACCATAATGACGTAACAGATATATCTTTACTATAAACAACACACTATAATGACGTAACTGATAACTCTTTACTATAAACAACACACCATACTGACGTAACTGATCTCTCTCTTTACTATGGACAACACACCATAATGACGTAACGGATATCTCTTTACTATAAACAACACACCAAAACAGCCATTTGTAAGTTATTCAAAATTTAAATTTGTCGAAATTTCGCCATTTTCGTCCCCACTTCCGATTCGAATTTATGCCAAGTATGTTGCAATGTTACTCTTAAATAAATACTGAAAATATGAAAGTATTCCGTGCAGTCGTTTTTAAGTTATTCAAGGTTAAAGTTATCCCAACATTTGCCATTTTGGGCCATATTTCGACCACATTTTTGCCAATCGGTTTAATATTGGAAATGTAGCATTATAGTGTCCTTCAATGTTCCTGCAAATTGCATCCAGCGAAATCAGATGGGGAAAAAATAATGGAAATAAGTGACCCAACTCAATTTACATAAATTTGAATGACTTCCAAACTATTTAACATATAATCACCAAACTCCTTTCCGACCTGGGCCAACATAAGGGCTACAATATCCAGTAGTTAATTTTGTGACGTCACTTCCGGTTTTGGCTATTCCGTGAACCAAATGAAAGTTGCAGGTTCCTAGCTGGAGCACTTCCGGTTCGTACTTCCGGTTCGGTTTTATACCGGATGTGTTGGAAATCTATTTTATAGTAAATTCCGAAAATATGAACGAATTCCGTTCAGTCGTTTTGAGATATTCAAGATTGAATTATTTCTGATTTCGTGTTTTTTCAGCCATATTTTGCCGAATATCCGGCAAAATCATTTAATACTTCTCGAGGGGTGCCTGCCAGAATGGTCTATCTCAAAAAGAATAAAGAGCACAGATGGGCAGTTCTGGCATTCACCCCTGTTTAATATCATATGGTCCTACAACATTCCTGAAAATTTCAGCGAAACCAGACCAAAAAAAAGGGGAAGAGAAAGAAGAAAAACAAAGAAAAAAGAAGAATTCTTACCAATGCAATAGTATTCTCCCTAATGGGGAGAATCCTAACTAGTGGGCCTATGCTTTCCTTTGAGAGCAAACATGACATGACAGGATTCACCCCTCAAGCAGCCATTTGCAAGTTATTCAATATTAAAATTTGGCCAAATTTGGACATTTTCGTCCCCACTTCCAATTCAAATGTATAGCAAAAATATGGCAATGTTACTCTTTATTAATAACTGAAATCTTTAAGGCAATCGTTTTTGAGTTATTCAGGATTAAAGTTTTGCCAAAATTGGCCATTTCTGGCCATATTTCGGCCGGTTCTCTTTTATAAAGGAGGTGTTGGAAATCTAATATTTTGTCAAATCTGAAAATGCTGCTCAAACGGTATTTACTCTATTTGTTGTTACTTGACATTGAATTTGTTTAAACCAAATCTGAAAATATGAACGAATTCTGTTGAGCCGTTTTTGAGATATCCAAGATTTAAATTTCACAGATTTATTGGCTTTTCGGCCGTATTTCGACGAAAATTCGGCCAAATCATTTAATATTGCAAACTTTGCTATCCCTTGGTACTACGCAAGATTCATGAAAATGTCAGCCACATGGGACCAAAAAGGGGGGGGGGGGAGGGAAAGAAGAAGAGGAATTCTTACAAAAACAATAGTATTCTCCCTAAAGGGGAGAATTCCAATAAATGGGTAATATAGCTGAGGGGAACAAAATAATTAAATAAATTAAATAATAAATAACTATGTTTAAGAACTAAAATTAATAAAGAGAAGCTAGCCAAATTAGTAATAAATATATATTTATCAAAGAGTGATTGTAAAGCTGTTATTAAACAGATAAATATAAAAAAAATAGAGAAATCAAATAATCAATTCAAAATAGAATAGAATATTAAAATAAAGATCAAAGACAGAAATCCATAAGTACTGTACAGTTTTGTGTGTAAAATGGGATAATAATTGTATGCTAATTTACATTTCGTTTACAAATAGTCTCCTGTTATATTGAATTGTTAAGATCAATCACCCCCTTTCGCTAACCCCACACCCACCTCTCACAAAATCAATTAACTAAACATGCATACCAAATGTCATTAAATATGTTGAATGTCCATATCTTTAGCTAAAAGTAATATTTTTGGGAAAATCTAAAAACATGTATGAAAAACAACAACAAAATAACACATGTGGTAATATATCCCATGATTATCGTATGCATATATTTTATATAAACAAAACCATATATGTTTCACATACTTCATACACTATTTTAATTGCTTTGGGTTACAGTACCTGCTGGGCCGAGATTTGTCATTTCTGCTATTTAACTTTTTGTGTACCCTGAACTAAATGCAAACGAAGGGCACAGTGAAGGTAAATTAACAGATATGTACTTGTTCTTTGGGGTTTGAAATCACATTAGAACAGATGAGCTGCTCATGGAATGACATTCTTGTATATATTGTTCTGCGGACATATAAGAATGTTTTTCCTTGTAAGCTGAGACTGGTCTCCATTTCGCACCACATGTGTTTAAGCATTCATTAATATAACTTTTTAATTTAATATTGCTATCTTTTTATGTTCGTCTTACTGTTTGTTTGTTTGTTTTTTCGACTGTCTATGTATAACATTAATATACAAAACATATTTGAAAATTAAGATAGCGCTTCATTACTCTCCTTAGCCGTCCGTCACTATTATTGTCTGTTCACTTTGCTTCTTTAAGATAGGGCTTTATATAAGTTTTCTTGTTGCCCTATCTAATGATCATTGTTGATTTTAATTTGTGACTTTGAGAAATAAAATGCAATTTAAACCATGAGCTACTGTACAGATTTTCTCAGTTTTAACGATTGGTATCATAAATGTATTTACGTCAATTTTCAGTGTCACATCATTGGAAGTATTTCAATATACTCCGATCTAACACACACACACACACACACACACACACACACACACACACACACACACACACACACACACACACACACACACACACACACACACACACACACACACACACACACACACACACACACACACACACACAGAGAGAGATAGAGAGAGAGAGAGAGAGAGAGAGAGAGAGAGAGAGAGAGAGAGAGAGAGAGAGAGAGAGAGAGAGAGAGAGAGAGAGACACTGGACACTGGAAAACATTATTTGACAAGGATAAAGATTTTAGGCGATGCCTATTCTTACAATCTGTCCTTGGATTAAAACCCCCACCAAAAACAAATATAAGAAACAAAAAACATTTGCAAACATACTCTCTCTCTCTCTCTCTCTCTCTCTCTCTCTGTGTGGTGAGAGAGAGAGAGAGAGAGAGAGAGAGAGAGAGAGAGAGAGAGAGAGACGCACACACAGAGACACACACACACATCAATACACACACACACACACACATTCAAACGGGAGCACATCATAGAGACGGGCCACATCGAGACGGGGACACATAGGGACGGGGACACATTCAGATGGGGACACATAGAGACAGGGACACACTGAGATAAGGATACATAGAAACGGGGACACATAAGGAGGCACATTGAAATTGGAACACACGGAGACGGGGACACATTCAGACGGGGACACATTAAGATGGGGACACATTGAGATGGGGACACATTCAAATGGGGACACATAGAAACGGGAACACATAAGGAGGCACATTGAAATTGGAACACACGGAGACGGAGACACATTCAGACGGGGACACGTTGAGACGGGGACACATTCAGATGGGGACACATAGAGACGGGGACACATAGAGACGGAGACACATAGAGACGGGGGGCACATTGAGATTGGAACACACGGAGACGGGGACACATTGAGACGGGGACACATAGAGACAGGGACACATAATGAGACACATTGAAATGGGAGCACATAGAGACGGGGACACATTAAAACGGGGACACATTGAGACGGGGACACATTCAGATGGGGACACATAGTGAGGGGGACACACAAGGAGGCACATTGAAATGGGAGCACATAGAGACGGGGACACATTAAGACGGGGACACATTAAGACGGGGACACATTAAGACGGGGACACATAGAGACGGGGATACATTCAGATGGGGCACATAGAGATGAGGACACATTAAGACGGGGACACATTGAAACGGGGACACATAGAGACGGGGACACATTAACCCCTTCAAGACATTACTGCCTGAGGCAAACATCTTGGCTGGCCAGGGGTTGGTTAGAAATTCTTAGAACAAGTAAAAAGTGCTATAAAACCCACCTCTGTCTGTGAATCATTTTCAACAATATTACTGCTTGATCCAAGTTTAATTTTGACATTGAATTCATAATTGCTTGTGCTAAAATTGGAATAATTAGCCCCCCCCCCTTTTGTAACCCTTTCGCCGCCAGCCATTGTTTAGCACCAAAAAAACACACCCATTAAACTGAACAGGGTAGAATTATGCTAGAAATAAAAATGTATCTGCAATATTGGGAATTCCTCTGTGAAATGCATATCATTAGGCCTATCCTTACCTCCCAAAATTCCGAAAATGGGGTCTTCAGATAACAGGCCTTTTAGAGACAAGGGTGTTAAGCCATTGTGGTGCATAAATGCGACATTGGCGGTGAAAGGGTTAACCATCATTGTTAATGAAAACGTATTGTAGCATCTTGTGAGGCTCACGTAGGGCCAAATTGTCGGACATTTTTAACATTAATAAATGAAATAGAATTGGCAAACGTAAGCGAAACGAAGGCTGGAAGAGTGACAAAGAGAAGTAACTCGAAAAACGTGGTTTGGATTTAGAAAACATGGATTCAGACAAGTTTTAGACTCGGAAATCACTGTTCCGAGGATACTCGGAATTAGGCCCTGACAGGCGTTCTCCTGTTCCGCGTATTCTCGGAATTCGTCCGGAATGAGTTAAGACGGGGACACATTGAGACGGGGACACATAGAGACGGGGACACATAGAGACGGGGGACACAGAGAGAAGGGGGCATTTTAGTGACGTATTTAAACCGGAAACATTGGGACGGGAACCTGGCACATCAATATTTTCCTTGAAAGGTGGACCCAGACGGATGAGATTTTGCAAGACACACGTCGAGATCACCAGAAAGACAGCCTTTTCAAGGATCGGAACACTCACTTTGCTCTGGTTTCCTAGAAATCAAACCGTCAAAACGGCAATTCCTCTTTGGCGGAGATGCCGGAGAGAGAAGCCATTTTGGATGGGGTGGGTGAAGGTCACTCATTGTGGTTGAAGCTGGGTTTTTTTGTTTGTAGTGCAGTAAAAAGAAAACAAGCGCGAAATCGCAATAGTTTGTGGCACGCGGTCTATTTTTACCACTCCAATCATGAGTCACCTCCCCTGCCTTTTCAATAATTTTAATCTGTAAACCAGAATGTTATCTCTGCACCATTTCGTAACTTTTTATATCTTTTGGAAAACATTTAAAACTATGTATCCTACTTATACTCATCGAAAGAAGCACCGCATACTCGTCGTGTCTGTTGTAGTGTCTGTATTACGTATGTTTATTATTTTGTACGCTTTTAAAATACATCATTTTAAAGAGCGGCCTCAATTAATTTTGAAGTGTAGCCTCGATTTGAAGTGCGACAATTTTGTAAAAATGTGCGACAATTTTGGACCGACAGACCGACCGACCAACAAAGTGAGTTATAGGTTTGTGGCTTGAGCCACAAACAAAAAAGGAGCTATTTCCTTTGTTGTGAGCGAAACTCCTTTAGGTATAATTATTGTATAAACTTTTAAAAAAAATAAAAAAATAAAAAAGCTTGTATTGTGAACATTTCTTGCAAACTATTTGGTCTCTAAACTCAGGCGACAATTAGAAAAGAGAAGGCACATGTCTTCTCTTTCACTGAAATAATTTGACTTCCAGTACCTCCGCCAAGGAGGAATCGCCGATTTGACGGCTTGATTTCTGGGAAACCAGAGCAAAGTGAGGGTTGCGATCTCTGCAAAGGGTGTTTTCCTGGTGATCTCCACGTGTTTCTTGCAAAAACACATCCGCCAGGGTGCCCCTTGATCTTCATCAGGAGGCGGGAGAAAGTAGAGTGTAGTCCTCCTACCTGGAGTGCAGCAGAGCTAATGAATAAAACAATTGAACACATTGAATTGGCCCTATTGTTTGCACGTGCATCGTCCTATTGCTTGCACGTGCATCTCCCGCTGTTTTCTAGTCTGTTGATTGAAGTGACTCTCTCTCTCTCTCTCTCTCTCTCTCTCTCTCTCTCTCTCTCTCTCTCTCTCTCTCTCTCTCTCTCTCTCTCTCTCTCTCTCTCTCTCTCTCTCTCTCTCTCTCTCTCTCTCTCGCTCTCTCTGTCATTCTTTAAATTGCTGTATATCTTACATATAACCAACAGTTTACCAGTCTGCATTCCTTACCCCTCCCACTGTCCCCTCAATATGCGATCAAAATGTTTGTGGTTTTGTAAATAATTATGTATTTATTATTAGTTATATGCCATTGTTCAATCTCCCCCTCCCCTCTGTTCCCTTGTGACATGGGCAGAAGGCCTAATCAGTAAACTGAGTTGAATTGAGTTGAGTTGAGTCTCTCTCTCTCTCTCTCTCTCTCTCTCTCTCTCTCTCTCTCTCTCTCTCTCTCTCTCTCTCTCTCTCTCTTTCTCTCTGTGTGAGCGTGCGTGTGTATATGTGTGTTGCATATGTGAGAATGAATAAACAATCAAATATAGGAATGGTTCTTTGTGTTGAAATAACTAAAGAAAAAAAAGGTTTTGAAATCTCGAAAACTTGATCACATTTTTTCCCCACACGCACAAGACCACACCTACACATCTTTAGCACGCAAGTGGATACTGTACACATGGCAAACAAGTCTTTTTTTCTTCTCTTTGGGGCCCACGAACATTAAATTGATCATTCTGGTACCCTTAGGAGAAAAACAAAAGACTGAAAATTTGCTATCAGAAATACACTGAGGACGAAAATAATGAGAGAGAGAGAGAGAGAGAGAGAGAGAGAGAGAGAGAGAGAGAGAGAGAGAGAGAGAGAGAGAGAGAGAGAGAGAGAGAGAGAGAGAGACACTGGAAAACTTTATTTGACAAGGATAGAGATTTGAGAGAGAGAGAGAGAGAGAGAGAGAGAGAGAGAGAGAGAGCGAGAGAGAGAGAGAGAGAGAGAGAGAGAGAGAGAGAGAGAGACTACAGACACTGAGATGCAATGGAGAAAATTGGCTTCTGAACGTCTTATAAGTCAGTTATAAGATAGACTTCTTGGTAACCGGTTGGTGGAGGAAAAAGGATAAGGAGGATAAGGAAGAAGAAGAAGGCGGAGGAGAGAGAGAGAAAGAGAGACAGACAGACATGCATACAGAGACAGAGAAACAGACAGAAAGGCAGAGAGTGAGAGAGAGCAATCAGAAAACATATCTAAAGAGAGAGAGAGAGAGAGAGAGAGAGAGAGAGAGAGAGAGAGAGAGAGAGAGAGAGAGAGAGAGAGAGAGAGAGAGAGAGAGAGAGAGAGAGAGAGAGAGAGAGAGAGAGAGAGAGAGAGAGAGAGAGAGAGAGAGAGAGTAATTTTGATCAATTAAATTTATCAAGCGTGCTTCTTTCTGAAACATGTTTTGGCTGTTCGTGTGTGCGTGCACGTCGATACATTATTGAGCTGTAAGCTAATTATTTTGATGTGATGCTATGCGTTTGGTTGAGTTACGTGAATTTAATTAACGTACAAGGACATACATACATAAGGCTACCTGCATACACAGACGCATACACACAAACAAGCACACACGCTCGCACTCATACACAGACACGCACGCACACACATATACACACGGGCACACACGCGCCTGCACATACATACAGACACGCACGTACACACAGACACGCACGCACGCACGCACGCACGCACGCACACGCGCGCGCGCACACGCACGCACACACACACACACACACACACACACACACACACACACACCACACACACAGAGGCAAGCACGCATTCAAGCACACGATTGCACGCACACACGTAGACACTGACACAGACACACAGACATACGCGTACGCTTACAGTAGTCGCTCTCTCTCTCTCTCTCTCTCTCTCTCTCTCTCTCTCTCTCTCTCTCTCTCTCTCTCTCTCTCTCTCTCTCTCTCTCTCTCTCTCTCTCTTGTGCGCGGTATCTACCATGAAAGAAATAGACAAAGAAAGAGAGAGAGAGAGAGAGAGAGAGAGAGAGAGAGAGAGAGAGAGAGAGAGAGAGAGAGAGGGAGAGAGAGAGAGAGTAACGTTTCACTGCCTAGTCTTTTTATCCCATGACATAAAGGGTAGATCTTGGTTTTAGGGGGAGCCCATACAATAACCAGTGTCCATCATCAACATTAATCGTCGGCCGTACAAGATACATTTGATCGAGTCCATTGAAGATGTGTTCTCATTTCGGCCCAACTTGATTTCGCCCCACGATATTTTTGGTCATTTCGGCCCACGGTAATGGTCATTTCGTCCCAAGGCAATAGTCTTTTCGGCCGAAGGCTATTGTCATTTTGTCCCCAAGTAATAGTCATTTCGGCCCCAAGCAATAGTCAATTCGGCTCAAGACTATAGTCGTTTCGGCCCCAAGCAATAGTCATTTCGGCCCAAGACTATATAGTCATTTCGGCCCCAAGTAATAGTCATTTCGTCCCAAGGCTATAGTCGTTTCGGCCCCAAGCAATAGTCATTTCGGCCCAAGACTATAGCCATTTCGGCCCCAAGCAATAGTCATTTCGGCCCCAAGCAATAGTCATTTATGCCCAATGCTATAGTCATTTCGGCCCAAGGCTATAGTCATTTCGGTCCAAGGCTATAGTCATTTGGCCGTAAGTGAGTGGCAACTTCACTGAATCTTAAACAAACTGCGGATTTTACACTCACACCTACACACTTATTTCGATATGTAAAGTTAAACAGTTTGGCCATTTGGTGGCCCGTTAGGCCTATAGTTATGAAGGCAAAAAGTATATGGAGAGGTGAAGCAAAGTCAGATGACACGAACAGGTAAACTGTCATCAGTCTGTGTTCTGATTCTGCCTCGACCTTGACTTCAACCTGGAGCAACACTTAAAGACACACCAGATCACGTGTCAAAATCACGGTCTTCACGTGTTTTCCCTCTTATAGCTGGGAATAATTCAATCTTGTTTTGACCAGGTCTCACTTCCATACAAATGTCCCCCAAATTCAAACCGAAACAGCATTTTAAAGAGCAGCCTCAATTTGAAGTTGGGGACATGTGTATGTGGGTTACAGCTACCCAGAAAAAACACAAAGGGACTTAATAGTGGTGCGCCAGTGTGTCTTTAACGTACTTCAGTTGGCTCTTTGACTTTCCTCCGCTCACACACAAAATACATATGTGAAGGAAAATGCATTTCAGGAGAGAAGCAATAGAAACGATTCCTATCACAGACCTAGAACTTATTATTCCAGACGATTTATTTCTACATTTTGTTTTGATGAAAATTAGGACAAAAACTATAGCTTACGCAACTATGAAGAAGAAGAAGAAGGAAACAAACGAAGAAGAAGACATGTTACAAAAAGAGATACAACAACTTGAGCGAAAAGATAATAAAAGAGAAGAGGACATCCAGATCATAGAATCTAAGAAAGACAGGTTGAAAGCCGTACGAGAAAGAATAGAAGGCGTACTCATAAGATCAAGAGCTATGTGGATAAGCAAAGGGGAAAAGGTAAACAGTTAGTTCTGTTAATTTAGAAAAGTGCCACTATATTAGTAAAAACATGGTCAGATTAATTGACAAAGATGATAATGTCTTACATAATCAAATGTTGAATTAAGTGCTGGTTTGCTTTTATTGTGGACTTTCAATCTGGTGCACAGAGGACAACCATTCTCTTGTAGAAAGTCTTCTAGCTCAGCTTGAACATTCACTGTGGACATTCTTTGCAGGCCGACATGCAGACTGAAGAGTCTTTCACAAGACGAAACAGCTGTCTTTGCATAGGCATTGTCTATCTCCCCCATTGGGAGAAAAAGTAAATCAGCACATTATTTTATTTTCTTCTTTTCAGACAACAGAACAAATCGTAAAGTTAAAGTAAAAGTAATTGAGTTTGTTCGTTAGGTCCACAAGCACATACATTGGACACAAAAAAGTTTTATCAAAAACGTTTTATCAAAACAAACTATATATATATGAGGACAGTTTAATGGTGTGCTTGTTTTGTTTCTTCTTCAATTCTTGTACGGTTACATAATCAAAGTGATATTTCAAAAGAGGTGCAGGGAATTTATGAACACCTTTAAAAGATGTCAGCAGTGGATGAATGTGAAATAGATGATTAAATTAGTAAGAAACATACCTCACTTAGATCACGACGAGGCATATAGCTTAGAAGGCGAAATTACTTTTGAGGAGGCTAGTATTGCATTAAAGGATATGAATAATAACAAGAGTCCCGGAACAGACGGATTCACAGTCGACTTTTAAAAATGTTTTGGGGGCAAGATAGGAGGATTTGTTGTCAGGGCGTGGTTTTAAAAGGGGGGAGCTTTCATCTGTTCAAAAACAAGCGATTATAACATTCTATCACTAGTTTGTCCTATGCATAGAAATCTTAGCAATAATGGTACGCAAAAACAAAGACATTTGAGGCATAACTATTAATAATGTTGAACATAAACTCTCGCTATACGCTGACGATACGGAATTTCTTTTAGAATGTGATAACACTTCATTCGAGACTTGTATGAACATTTCGCACAAATTTAGTTGTGTGTCAGGTTTGCATACAGATTATGAAAAAACGAGTGCTGTTTGGCTGGGAAGCACTTAGCAGAAACAAATTCCTCAATTCGCCATATGGAGCATCTTTATACGGAATGGAATTCTCCCAAATTTAATATTTTGGGAATCTCGTTCACTAACAATTTACAAAACATGACAAACTTAAAATATTCAGACAAACTAGCTAAAGTTCAACAGCTGTTCAAAATATGGGTTAGAAGACAAATAACTCCTTTGGGTACGGTCTGTTATTTGATCAAAACTCATCCATCTGTGGATCCTGTTACCGAATCCTCCAGACATCTTTTTTTAAACCCTGCAAAGGTACTATTACACATTTATTTGGAACAAAACAAGACAAGCTAAGCAGGAACATGTACATAACAGCATTGAGAATGGTGGTCTGGGACTCCTGGACCTAAAAGTGTTTGCTACCGCTTTAAACCTGACTTGGATAAGAACATTCCAGAAAACAGAACATAAATGGAAAAAAGTAACACTATTTCACTTTCTGTCTCTTGATGATATTGAAAAGTATGGGACAGAATTTCTTTAATCTGTAAAAATGTCAAATGTGTTCTGGACAGAAGTATTTAACGCTTACAAACATTTTGTTTTACAAAATCCATTGTAAAAATCTAAGAGAACTGCTTACTGAACCGGGTGTTTTATAATAACGAATTATAGATGCTAGAAAATATATTGAAAATAAAAGATGGATAACCATTACAGATTCGCCGCCATGATATTACATCACAAGCTGCTTAACGTTCTTTTTATAGCTTATAGCCTCTGATGGCTAACAGTTCTTATCACTGTTGGGCTTATGGGTCCACTATAATCCCGTAGGCGAAAGGGTGATAAGTGCTGACATTAAAAACAAATGTAAATACTTTTGGTGTTATTATCTCACTTAACAATTTCTTTAATTTTAGCTCAAAATGTGTTCCCATCTATTTACGTATTCATTGATGTTCATGTAAACTGATTTATTAGAACGTTAGCATGAAACTTTACACGAAACTTAATAATAGATAAGTTTTGTATATAACTTTCCAAGTAAACTGACTAGCATACTGTCGCAATAGGATTTGTGGGGAAAACGTCATCAGCTACTGGGAATCCTGATTAAATGGCACATAAATAAAGATAAAAATATTACAAAAGTATAAATTGTTTTTAATAAGACCGTCTGGAGATGGTCTGGGGAGCAAGGATTTTCCGGATTTTTTGTTTTTGTTTGTGACCCGGTGCTTCTGGATAGCGTGGGTGGTGTAGTGTTTGGGGGCTATGGTGGTGAGGGGTAGCCTGTGTGTTGTCCTGATTGGTGTGGGGACATGGCCATTGAGATGCAATCCTTGGATCTTTGGACGGTTGTATCCATGGAGATGGTCTCTTACCATGGTGCTTTGTGGACTTGATGCTGCTGGGACTGCTTGGGTGTTGTCTATTTTTATCTATCTATATTTTTTTTTTTTTTTTTATCCGGGGAATGGATGGGGGAGGGGGATTGGGGCTCTCGTTTACCAGACCTTTTCCTGGGTGGGTTTCCCTCTGGGCTTCTGTATCTCTACTGGGAACGTAGAAGGCACCTGCTTGATTCTTGAGAGTATAATGAGCCTAAGAATGGACATCCTGAAAAAACCCAGTCAATCAAGGTTGTTGTCGATATGCCCAAACTATGTTAACAGTATCCAAAATGTTTTAAGTTTCTAACTTGTTCAACATATGACAAAGTACCTACATATGCAGCATCAGGGGGGGGAGGGGGGGAGGGTTTAGAAGAGAAAATGTGTAAGACGTGGATAAAAATGTATTGAACACGATCTCACACAAATTCTGGTTTTGTGGGTTAGCTTCAAATCACAGTGATTTATTTTTAAGAGCTTGTGCAAAACTCACCTTCCTTGCTTGTTTGCTTAGTGTTTGCTTTTATGAGTTTTGATCATCATTATTTAGACACATAAAAGACACAAGGCGTTCAGGTAGTATTTGGTCCTTTAATGAAAGTCAATAACCAGACGTT
Source organism: Phymorhynchus buccinoides (assembly GCA_017654935.2). Classification (NCBI taxonomy): domain Eukaryota; kingdom Metazoa; phylum Mollusca; class Gastropoda; order Neogastropoda; family Raphitomidae; genus Phymorhynchus; species Phymorhynchus buccinoides. Next base: position 25,007 of record JAGGCT020002841.1, on the reverse strand, counting down.
TCGTATGGTACATACGTTTTCGATGTAAAAAGACAGACTGACAGACAGCAAGCAAAAAGTAAGAGTTCAAAATAGAAAGAGAAGACGGAGTTGAAAATCAGATATAAAAGGAAGACTGAGTAGATATCAAGGGAGTAAGGCAATATTCATGGCAAAGTTGAAAGAAAGATACTGAGTAAGTGTTAACTCTAAAAAAATAAATGCGTACAAAAAGTTAGAAAATCTTGCTTGTGAAAGAAGCTCACACACACACACACACACACACACACACACACACACACACATGTGTCTACGATTGGTCCTAGTGATCATCTATTTATTTTCAAGTGTTTACATCATTATTCCCAGAACTTTATATAAAGAAATGTCCCACATGGCTTCGGCCGGGAGGACGTAAAGCAATCTTTTCGTTCATCATTATTTATTGTGTACCACTGTATTTTAAAGGCTGTTTTAGTTGCCCTGGTGCTTTGCCCGTCGAAGATTTAAGAATAAACCGAAATATCGCGATTTTATTAGTGTTTGTTGTTTTTTATATTAAAAAGTATAATACTTACACGAAATTACATAGATTATATTTACACATTTCTATACCTATATAATAAAATTCATTCCCTGTGACTCCCTGTGACAGAATTGCTTCAAATTATGTGTGGTGGTGTATCATTGTACACAGATGGTCCCATTGAAAACTTGTGTCCTGGGTAACCTTGACCTTTGACCTTGAAAGGCCATATCTTTCACACCACTGGACTTACAATGTTCAAACTTGGTATGAACGTGTACTAGCTAATGGTTATTCCGAATATGGGATACCGATCACGGTCACGGTCACGGTCAAGGTCAAGGACATCGGTAGACCTTGATAGTGATAAGGATCAATAATTGATGTTTCGTAAGGATATCTTGCGAAGCGTTTCACATAATCATATAGTAAAAAGCCAACTGTCCGTCCGTGTGTGTGTGTGTGTGTGTGTGTGTGTGTGTGTGTGTGTGTGTGTGTGTGTGTGTGTGTTGTGTGTGTGAAACACAAAACGGGCCTTATAACTCCGCCGTTTTTCGACCGAATCGCTTCAAATTTGCTGTGAGCAACGGCAACCGAGGCAGCCGTGTCATTTGCGCGGTTTCGCAAATGCGCGAAACGCGTATCCGCCGGCCTCTCAGCGCCCGTATCTCCGGCGTTTCTGGGCCGATTGCCGATTGCCCGAGACGCCGCTTCACCTTTTCACGAATAACTCCGCCGTTTCTTAACCGAATCACCTCAAATTTTCTGTCAGGCTTGCTATGACCCGGGCGAAGCATGGCAGGAAATTGGAACAGCATCTGTTCATAAATGCGCGTGACATGCACCAATTTACAGTTTCGCTCACTAGGCGAAACGACATATGTCCAAACGTGCTGTTATTAAAGGGGGGGGGGGACTGCTGTGGGCATGAGACCATGGTTCACACGTGCTGGGGTGACGAGTAGGTCAGCCAGCTGCTTATGGGTGGGGTAGGGGGTGGGTGGGTGGGCGGAGGGATGGTGGGGGGGGGGGGGGGGGCAGTGGAGATTACAAGGGGATGACACTACACGTATCTGTATTATTAAAAAATCGGGACTTTACTGGTTTAGCACTGCCTCCGGGCATTGCCTCCAGTATTGTTTAATACTGCCATGGGGTTAAAACTGCCACGGGAATTAACTGCCACGGGGCGATTGCTAGTCACTTTAATTTTTGCATGGTTATCTATCGCCTAGAGAAGAAGACACCCAAGCATGAATTATTAGTGTGCTAACCTTGACCTTGAGGTTTAACCATGAAAATTAAAATTTTCTTCTTTGCGCTATATATTTTGTGTTAGAGCTGTATTTCGTGAACCAGGGGATAGAATCGCTTCCAATTGTGTGTGGTAGTGTATCACAACGCAGGGATGGTTCCATACAAATCTAAGTGTGGTGACCTTGACCTTGGAGTTTGACACTGAAAACCGAAATTTCTTCATGTGGCCATGTCTTTGGCATCTGTGGATTTACAAAGTTCACACTTGGTACATTGATACAGTGGTGTATGGTGAGTATGTATATTGAGTGCCAATCAAGGTGAGGGTCAAGGTCAATGGCTACTATAATCGGCTATAATGTGTGTCCTTCTGTCTGTCTGTGTGTATGTGTCTGGCTGTCCAGTCGATTGTGCCCAAACCGTTGCCCATAGACCCCTATAGCTATATATATTCTTGATCAGCATGTCCCAGCCTATTCAAATCCAGAATTATGAACCACCAGTGGAAACCTCCGCCAAGGAAGACTCACAAAGCTGAAACTTCCTTCTTTGTGCTATATATTTCATGTCCGAGCTGTATCTCATGAACCAGTAGACTGGCTTCAAATGCTGCTTGGTGGTGTATCACAATGCAGGAATGGTCCAATGGAAAAATATATAATGTGCTGACCTTGACCTTGATGTCTGACCATGAAACCCGAAATTTCTTCTTGAGGCCATATCTTTCATATCGTTGGACATACAATGATGATTTGGAATATTGGGTACTAATGAAGGTCAATCTCAAGATCAAAGAGATAGACCTTCGAGGTGTCAAATTCGTGTTTCGGCCATATCTTTCACATTTGTTCAGCTACATGCTTCAAAGTTGGCAGGTTGGTTGACTGCCTCAAGGTCATGTGCGTTGCAAAGTATTGATTATCCTAATGACCTTGACCTTGACTTTTGAACTTCTCTTTTTTACCTGTGGCTGTAGTTTGGACCCCATTGGGTTTACCCCCACAAACCCATATATACTCTTGATCACCACAATATAAGAAATGCATCTGGAGACGTTTAAAAGCCACTTGACCTTGACCTTTACATTTGACATTGAAGCTGTTACATGATGACGGTCTGTCCGGACAAAAGTGCCCATAATTTCAAAATCATTGGCGTTAGACCCATATAACCATATATATTCGTGATCAGCATCACAGCGGAAACCCAATGGAAGACATTTTGAAGTGGCCAATAGCAGAGTGAGAGCGGAGGGGGCTCCGAAAACATGGCTCATAATTTCAAAACCATTGGCATTAGACCACAATAACCATATATATTTATGATCAGCATTAACAGGGGAAAGCAGCGATAGACATTTTGAAGGGGCCAATAGCACAGTGAGAGTGAGAGCTGAAGGGGCTCTGAAAACAAATGCTCATAATTTCAAATTCGTTGGCGTTAGACCACTATAACCATATATTTTCGTGATCAACATTAACAGGGGAATGCAGTGGAAGACATTTGGAAGGGCCAATAGCACAGTGAGAGTGAGAGCCGAGGGGGATCCGTGAACATGGACTACAGTGGAAGACATTTTTAAGTGCTATTCTGGCAACTGCTATTCTAAAGACCTGTGCCGGGGGAAAGCTGTCACGAAGCGAAGCGAGCACAAGGCGCCGCAAGCGCTGGGCGTAGCTGCTAACTACATTATATAACATACATATTTAGACCAAATGACACAAATGTTTATGATGTTATGATGTAAAGGGGTAGAGTACTGGAGGGTCTATGCGCTTGTCGTGTCTGTGCGCCAAGTCCCGTTAATGAAGCTAGAGATTGTCCTAACCACGTGTCAGAGAGTCACAATGTACCGCCATAAGCCTCGTGTTGTTTCATTCTAGACGGGGTGATGACGCTGTGAATCTGCCCACGGGAAGAGGGCCGTTGTGTCGTGCTTCAGCCATTGTTATTAACAGTTTCATTAACGCACTTGACTGAAGGCAATAGTCGCCACCATAATTTGATTCGTAATGAACATTTCCTGTCATCGAATCAATAGTTAAAATGCGCAATTATCTTTTGGCAGAAGGTAAACATGCATGGACTCACCTAACCAACACTGGAGGTGGTGGCACAAACACCAAACAAAAAACGTCATTTCGACTGAAGCGTCAACCAGGATTTTGAGAGTACACCAAAATAGTATTGTCAGGTTGGCATGCTTACTTTTTTATGCCAGTTACACTACGTTTTTACTGCAAGTAGATCTATGCTAGACGGTAATGTTTTATGAGTAGCATAACTCATCTGTTGTAAGGTTTAAACAAGTAGGTCTACATATTTAGATGCAGTCAGACAAGACCAATCTGGAAAAAAAGAACTCCTATATAGAACTATGGGTATAGACTCTGTGTGTGTGTGTGTGTGTGTGTGTGTGTGTGTGTGTGTGTGTGTGTGTGTGTGTGTGTGTGTGTGTGTGTGTGCTACCTGCAACAGAGAGAGAGAGAGAGAGAGAGAGAGAGAGAGAGAGAGAGAGAGAGAGAGAGAGAGCAACAGAACGAACGAACAACGAACGAATCTTTTTTTATTGTTGGAAAAGAATAAGCATATCAAACACGCTTCTTTTCATCTTGCCAACAGTTAACAAATGTCAAGAAAAAATGAAAAAATACAAAATAACAAAGTTATCCATATATGAAGACACAACACATGAATAATTACAAATTATCAGCACACACATCCCTCATACATACACACATAGACACACACAGACACACACAGACACACACACACACACACACACACACACACACACATACACTCACACACACACACACACACACACACACACACAGACACACACAGACAGACAGACAACACACACACACACACACACACACACACACACACACACACACACACACACACACACACACACACACACAGAGACAGTGATATTATATGGATCTATGTGGGCCAATCAATAAATAAAGTCCTTACTTTTGTAAAACAGCAACTGAGTGGTCGGTTTACATGACTGTAAGCCACCGTTCTCTGATAACCACACACATTTTCAAGCGTTTTGGCTGTGATTAAAGTATGGTACTCTGACATAAAGAATGCGTTGATCTGTAAAATCAATGCTTTTTGTAGGACTTGGACAGGAGAATGTTCTCGTTTTTCTAAAGTCTCCTTTAAAAACAGGAATAACCCAAAACATGGGATCAAATTGGGTCCGGGTAGTGAGTGGGGAAGAACTTGGACATCTTACTTATCAGGGTAGGTCATAGTGACCTTGACCTTGAGAGGACTAGCGTCTTCATGAAGTATGCACACACACACACACACACACACACACACACACACACACACACACACACACACACACACACACACACACACACACACACACACACACACGCACACACACACACACACACACTCACACACTCTCTCTCTCCCACACATACACCAGCTTCACACAGTATGAATGTGTCAGTACACCAAACACTAGGTCACACAGAAACCCAGACATTTTTGTATCAAATAACAACACTTAAGGCTCTTGGAAATGTCCATCTTAGTCAGCCACACAGACAATAGGATGAAAGAGAGCGGGGAAAAGCCTAGCTAAAAGTTTTTGGCTTTTTTAATTAAAGGGGGGGGGAAAGTGAAAAAAAGAGAAAAGGAGTAAACAAAGGGTTAAAAAAGAAGGCGGAAAAATGAAGGCGGAAGTGGTGGTGGGTTGCATGATGAGTGAGCAAGATAGTGAAGAGCGGATGAATGATTGGGTGTGGTGTGAGAGTTACATTTAGTTAATGTAAATTTATGTTTCATACTTTTATTTAGTATTTTTATTTTACACGGTGGAAGACAAGTTTCCATGTGCGTTGTACAATGCCAATGGACAATAAAGAAACTTATGACTTATGGCTATGGCGTTATGCCTTATGACTTACTAGTGCCGATGGCTGAGCGCTGCTCATGTAGGTGGTTCATCAGTGTGTGAAAAATGGTTTCCACCTATTAATGAGCAGAGATTGCCTACTTGTCATGCATAATGTCAACAATGACAGGGCCAGTAGGATTGTACAAACTGAAGAAAATCACTTCTGGTTCTCTAAATCCTGCAGCGGAACAACTTTTTAAACCAAATATTTTTTGGGATCACCAGACACCTGCTCTGATATTACAGCTTGATGGGGATGCCATAAAAATATACATGTTTCGTCTTTTGTGATCACATCGCAAAAGAATTTGCAGTCATATAGCCCATTAATTGGGAGAAAATGTAGTTAACATGTTTCATAAGTAGGGTGTCTTCTGGATCAGTTTTCAGGGCACAGATTTGTCACATCATTCTGGCGATTTACCAAATAGAGGGTACATAAATGAATGGAATGTTTGATTCCATCTCAAGAAAAGTTTGTTCTTTTATGACTGTGAATAATCACTTTTTCTAGCTAGTGTCTTCAAAGTCAGTTTTTTTCCCAGTTTCAGAAAGCTTTATACGCACACAAAAACTATGCAACAAGACACAAGGGTCACCCATAAACAGAATCCAAATGCACATACATTTTTGCCAACTCGTTTGTAAGTTTCAGACTTGTAAAGGTGTAAAAATATATTCGCTATTTTGTCAGATCCATTTCAAACAGGCTCAGCTGCAAACATGGCTTTATTGATGACGCTTAGAAAATGATGTCGCTGATTTCAAACTGTGCATGTTAAAAGCAGAAAGTTTGAACTTTATTGTGATATAACTTTTATTCATGTAATGATAAAAACAAGTGTAGGCCTGTGGCACCCTTTTCAGTACATTATATATTGATGTACCCATGTACGTGTATGACTGTGTGTGTGCGTGTGTGTGTGTGTGTATGTGTGTGTGTGTGTGCGTGTGCGTGCTGTCACCTGCAACAGAAATAGAGATAACAGAGAGGGCATGAATTCCGTTTATTTAGATCTATACGTTTCAAAATTAATTTCTGCCTCATGAGTTCCGTTTTTAGATCTATGCGTTTCAAAACTAATTTCTGCCTCCTTCACTTTTCCTGTTAATCTTTTATGTGTGAAAATAGAAAGCCAGCGTACAAGATGTTTAGTTTTTAGACCTGAAATCTGCTTACTTATGTAAACAAAGAACTTAGGACACCTAGCGCGATAGCCGACATTACAAAGCGCAACAACCCCCCTTTAGCGGAATACCCTCCAGTAGCTAGCGCACTGACCCTACAGTGAGCACACTGACTCGCCTCGGACATGACACACAAACACTGCTATTTGAGGAGAAACCGAAGCCTGTAATGTAGCGCTTGTCCGTCATCAGAGGAGACATAATTTTACGCATTTTGATGACACCAAGGGTGTCGAACCCCAGACTGGAGGCTTCTCAGCTGATAAAATCCGCTTAAGGTAGCGCAAACTACCTCAAGTACTCTAGTTACTGTCTCCAACAATTTCACATCTTTGCTTCATTTAGGAAATCCGCTTAGGTCCTCTGGCCTGGAACAGGCACATGCAAACATCAATAGATATAAAGATGTCGGGACGATCCTGGATGTACTACAATACCAGGAATGTTCCGACTTCTTAATCAATAAGCAAGCACAAGAAGCTAACATAGAGAAGAATCCTATTGTCTTTGTACAAATTCTGCTTTAAAAAAAATAATATGTAACTTTTCCTTGACAGTTTCATACAGGGCAGCAACCCAGAAGAGCTTCACTGACAAAAATGGCTTTCTTTCCAAACGATTCATCACAGCACACAACCGACTCAAGGACCATGGATACCACATCCTCCCACTCAACTGAAACTGTCTTCTGGCCCCAGAGGGTCGCCAGCTTGTTGGATTTGTGGGTGCCACCATTTCTGTTCCTGGGACACCGTTCCCTAACGTTCTGGTGATAATGGTGATGGTGAGCAAGCACTTTCGCAACATGTCCACGTCATTCTACATGGTGGTCAGTGCTGTTCTGGACAACATCAATCTGCTCATACCGCTGCCTGTCCATTTTTTGTATGTTAATTATCCTTATGTGAGTATATGTTGGATTTTGTTTTAATGACCCCGTGTCTTTTATCAGCTGAAAAATAAGTCATTCTCTTTATAATATACAGTTTAACTTACAAACTGAATAGAACTGCTGTCCCCCCGTGGGGATACAGGGGGGAGGGGGCTTCTGTATAAAAAGCTCCCCCACCTTCTGGATGTTCTGTGCATGTAACCTGCTCTAATCTGTCACTCTCTTCGACGATGCATTTCCCCTTTGCTTACTGTCATCAACTATATTTCTGCCTTACCGGTCCATTCTCCTGCCCTTTTTTTGAAGAAACACTTTCACAAAGATTTCCTCCAGCCGAAGTCGGACTTGCTGGGCCTAACTATTTCTTAGTTAGGTGCATAACTGCAGCATGACTCATCTGTGCTCACAATTAACAGGAAACTGTCTGAGCGATCGAAGAATAATAATAATAAGTACTGTGTTTGGCTCAGTCCAAATCCATCAATCACGTAAAACCTGTCATCGTGCAATGTAAAAGAAAACACAACAATGCTGCTAACCTTCTGGTGGTGAACATGCTGCCATATAGATGAGATTGGAAGACAACGGGTTTCTATTACATTAAGTCACACTGTCTGCCCCAGCTCGTTCTTCTTTGTATTTTATTATCAGTATTAGGATACGGAATGATTAGGGGAATCTGTCGTGTCTGTTATATTTTAAAATCATAAAAAGTTAGGATATATGGATTTTCAGTACTTGAAGAGTATTTTATTCATTTGTTTTGTTTTAAATGATGTTACAGATTTTTGACAGCATTCGACATCTGCACTTTATCTGCTCCATTTGTCATGGAAATGCACTGATATTTAGCAACACGGCAGTGGCCTTGACCGTGGCTATGACCGTTGACCGCTCCATAGCTGTCCAGTTCCCTCTGAAGGCGTCCACTCTGTGTACAGTCAGGAGAGCCAAGATCGTCACTGTCTGTCTCTTCTTCGTCATGGTTTTAATGGTATAGCATAGGAATGGATGAGAACTGTTTTGAAGAAATCTGTTACATGGAAATCTATAATTCCGACATTTTAAAAAGAGTATGTTGTTGAACTTATAAATCGCAATCTGAATACAAATGCCCGATACAAAAAAATTTCAAACGAAATCTCTTTAAAAGAGCAAAGCAGTACAAATAAGAATTGTAATCCAACGTTCGATTTAAAATTCAAGATAAGAAGTGATATGTTTCATCCATTGCATTTATTTGAGCATCTCCTATCACTTAATTACTAATGCTCGACTATGGGTGCTACGAGTTCAGGGATTCACCAAAAGTGTAAAGTTAATCTCAGTAAAAGTGCGCATAATCATTGCAAAAAATAGCATCGTAAGGACAATTTGCAGATTCGCGTCCTTTCAAGGGTGAGTGGATATGGATGTTTGACTCACATTATGGGCAATGCAACGAAGCACGAATGCACATCTTAAATGGATCATGCCTCAATCTTTGGTTGTTATTTATGAAAAGAGGTGAATATTCATCATTCATTTTCTGTCCACTTCCTTTATTTTCGACATTGTGAAACCTCCCAATTTATTTTTGTGTCTTTTTATGTGTGCATAAATGATATTGAACGAAAATTTCTGTAATAGACAAAGAATATTATACGTAGTTATCGGCTTTATGCATATGTATGTGTAGGTTGCGTATTGTGTGGGTTTCTCCTGATTTTTCTTTTTGCTTTGTTTATTTGTTTTTGTTTTTCCTATTAGGAAGGACACGTTGTCTTCACTACCCGCATGGTCCCACCAGAAATCACGGCTTATCTGTGCGCCATAGACAAACACGTCACCGAAGACTATCGAATCTTTCATGACGACTACTGGCCCAAAATCCGTAACGTTTTTCTCATCACGTCTTTCATCGTCCTCATCATCGGCAATGCCATCATCGTCCTCAGGGTGAAGCAATCAGAGGACAGCAAAGTCATTGGGGAAGGGGCCAAAAGTGCAGGAGGAGGATCTCAATCTTCAAAGAGCCGACAGTTGTCCATCATGCTTATCATTGACCTGGTCAGTATCATCGTCTGCACCCTACCACTTACATTTTACAATATACTGGATGAGAGCTTTCAGTCCAGACAGACGTTCAGTCCTAAGGAACAAGCAGAGCGGAATTTAATCTTCACCAGTTTGTTTTATCTCTACTACTTTAACCACTGCACCAATTTCTATCTCTATTGTCTTAGTGGTTCACG
>JAGGCT020002841.1:0-5000 GCA_017654935.2 Phymorhynchus buccinoides | reverse complement strand
AGAAGGCCTAGTCAGTAAACTGAGTTGACTTGAGTTGAGTCTCTCTCTCTCTCTCTCTCTCTCTCTCTCTCTCTCTCTCTCTCTCTCTCTCTCTCTCTCTCTCTCTCTCTCTCTCTCTCTCTCTCTCTCTCTCTCTCTCTCTCTCTCTCTCTCTCTCTCTCTCTCTCTCTCTCTCTCTCTCTCCCCCTCTCTCTGTACACGCGCATGTGTGTTGTGTATGTGAGAATGACTAAACAATCAAATGTAGGAACAGTTATTTGTGTTGAAATAACTACAAAAAATAAAAAGGAAACAAAAAGGTTTTGAAATCTTGAAAACTTGATCACATCCCCCCCCCCCCCCCCCCCCACACACACACACACCACACCTACACACCTTTTACACCAAACAACTACACACCTTTTACACATGGCAAACAACTGTTATCATAAATACACTGCGAAGAAAACACACCTTTTACAGAAGAGAAGAGAGAGAGAGAGAGAGAGAGAACGAGAGAGAGAGAGAGAGAGAGAGAGAGAGAGAGAGAGAGAGAGAGAGAGAGAGAGAGAGAGAGAGAGAGAGAGAGAGAGAGAGAGAGAGAGAGAGAGAGAGAGAGAATAATTTTGATCAATTAAATTTATCAAGCATGCTTCTTTCAGAAACATTTTTGTCTGTTCGTGTGTGCGTGCACGTCGATACATTATTGAGCTGTACGCTAATTATTTTGATGTGATGCTATGCGTTTGATTGAGTTACGAAAACAAGTGAATTTAATGAACGTACAAGGACATACATACATAAGGCTGGCTACCTGCACACACAGACGCATACACACAAGCAAGCACACACGCTCGCACTCATACACAGACATGCACGCACAAATATAATTATATACACAGGCACGCACGCGCATGCACTTACTCACAGACACGCACGTATACACATATACACACAGGCACGCACGCACGCGCACACGCACACGCACACACACACACACACGCACACACACACACACACACACACACACACACACACACAGGCAAGCACGCACGCACGCAAGCACACAATTGCACGCACACACGTAGACACTGACACAGACACACACACATACGCGCGCGCGCATACAGTAGTCTGTCTGTCTGTCTCTCTCTCTCTCTCTCTCTCTCTCTCTCTCTCTCTCTCTCTCTCTCTCTCTCTCTCTCTCTCTCTCTCGCGCGCGCGCGCGCGCGCGCGCTCGGTAGGCCTATCGACCATGAAAGAAATAGACAAAGAGAGAGAGAGAGAGAGAGAGAGAGAGAGAGAGAGAGAGAGAGAGAGAGAGAGAGAGAGAGAGAGAGAGAGAGAGAGAGAGAGAGAGAGAGAGAGAGAGAGAGAGAGAGAGAGAGAGAGAGAGAGAGAGAGAGAGAGAGAGAGAGAGAGAGAGAGAATTGAATTGAATTGAATTGAATTGAATTGAATTTTTTATTCACAAAAAGGCCAAAGCCCCATATGAACAAAGGACACTAGCATTGTACACATAATAAGCAATAACCACTGAATACAAAGTACATTATAAGATAAACGTAACCAGTTTAGCAATCAAATTATTCATGACAAAATCGCTTCTCGCAACTGAAAAGCTTTATAAAGAAACAGAGCCACACCACGTACAGTCTTTTCATTTTCTGATGCCATTAACAAAGAGAATCTAAACAAACATGGATTAGCATAAAATTTCCTTGCAATGAATTTTCTACGAAGATCATACAATACAGGGCACGTCAAGAGCAAGTGGATTTCATCTTCTGCTGATTCCCTACAAAAAGGACATAACAATTCTGCATTCGTCACATTTTTATAACGATAAGCGTGTACATTGATGACGGACACCCCAAATCTGAATTTTGTAAGAACACAACGTAGATTCTTATCCATATTAACAGACAAATAACTTTTAACTATATGTGTTGTGCAAAAATTCCTGTACATCCTAAACCTCTCACTGGATTGTATATGACTGTGCCAGTCCTGCCATCTTGAATCTATCAGCCCCTGACGGAGAATGTTTATAAACATCTTTTCATCACCCACCCCTTGATATTCCCACGCATATCCGAACCCAAACTCGAAAAGAAATAATCGAACCCTTGACGCCCAGTTAGTTTTTCCTCTTTGATCTAATTTGCATAACATATTATAAGATTTCCGTGGTAAGCGATCAGTATTCATTCTCAAAAGTTTAAGCCAAAAGCAAATACATTTAATTCTAGAATTTATAAATATAGGATACCTATTAGTCTCTCCATAAACTAGGTCGTTTGGTGTTTTCATATCAACACACATAAATTTCTTAAGAGCAAAAAGATGGGCAGACTCACAGTGCATGACAGCTCTTGCATCAAGTCCCCAAAGCTCTGATCCATATAAAATAATAGGCTGGATATGACTATCAAAAATCTTAACAAAAAGATCTAATGAATTGTTATTCAACACACGCAGTTTTTTCATAATATTGATCAGTCTGTTCTTAGCTTTACTACATAAATCCCTACAAGCAGCTGCAAAACTCAAACGAGTAGAGAAGAAAATCCCAAGGTACTTATACATATTCAAAACAGCCATTGGTTTACCATCATACAGCCATTTTTCCCTTGCTGATAAATATCCCCCCTTCCTGAAAACAATTATATTACTTTTCCCTAAATTAACTGTTAACTGTAGTTTTCTAGCAGTGTTTCCTAAATTATTCAGTTGGTTCTGCAAACCCACAACAGTTTCTGAAATCAGTGCTATATCATCAGCGAGTAATAAAATAAACAGCTCAAAATATTCACCAGTGAATGTAGCACCATGCCTACCCTTACTAATTATCTCTGCAGCTAACTCGTTTATGAAGAGGGAAAATAAAATAGGACTGCATGCATCTCCTTGTTTTACGCCTCGTGTACAATTAATATAATTAGTGAAATTTCCATTGCATCTAATCCTTGTTTTAACAACATTATACATATATTTTACACATTTGAGAAGCTTACCTGCAATGCCATTTTTTATCATTATAGGCCATAATAAATGTCTGTTAATAGAATCAAACGCCTTTTCAAAATCAATGAATGCTATGCATAATTTACGATTAAACGAGAATTGCTTTTGTACGAGAGCCAAAAGAGTGAACATGTGGTCAACTGTTGAATATCCACTTTTAAAGCCGGCTTGATGGTCACCAGTAATGTTATTATTTTCTACATATTCCTTAAGTCTATTATTAATTATTGTACCAAATAACTTACCGCTTATATCAGACAAAGACACTCCTCTATAGTTATTAGTGTTATTAACATCACCTTTCTTAAAAAGTGGGACGATTATTGACTCACACCAACGTTCTGGAAAAATTCCCTCGTTAAATACGGCATTACAAAATTTGACAAAAAAATCAACAGTCTTTTCACAATGAGTTTTAAACATTTCCCCAATTATCCCATCAGGACCTGCTGCTTTTTTATTTTTTATTTTTCTTAGTGCAAACAAAACTTCTTCTTGAGAGATCGGACGATTCATAAACTCGTCGTCACTATCTGTTAAAATTACGTTAGGGTCATCTGTTATCTCCTTATCTAATAAAGCCTTAAAGTGTTGGAACCAGTTATCTACAGTAATAATATTTCTAGGCTGTTGCTTCTTTAAAGAAAGTTTACCCATACTCCTCCAGAACTCTTTTTGATTATTTATAGATGATAGTATTGCGTCTAGAATATTCTTATTAAATTGCCTTTTCTTCATTTCCAAAAACCTCTTATATTCACGTCTACCTTTAGTATATGCATCTTCAAGCTGCTTCACTTCAACACTCTTTACTTTGTTTCCATCTTCCTTTTTATTTAAATCCTTATCTTTCTTTTTGTTTTTGATTGCCGTACGCAAAACTCTAAGTAACCTACGCACATTTCTTCTATTATCACGGCATTCGTTATCAAACCAACTTTCCTGCTGCTTGCTGTTATTTATTATAATTGTCTTTTTCATGCAGGTGGCACACTCTTTAATGCAATCATTAAATCTGTCCAGTGGCTCGTCAATGTTTACATCAATAAGATCAATGGCACTTTGTATTCTATTAAGAGTGTCTATATCTGCTAAATTATTGTGAAAAATATGGCTATTATCCTCGCTCCACACAATTTTTTCTATTGTATTTACAACTTTACTGTCTCTAGTTTTACTCAGAGTATCATTGGAAAATGAAACACAAAATTCTAAAGGGAAATGGTCAGACTCGAATCTGTCTGCAACATGTAATGCACATTTTTCATATACAAGATTAAACAAGTCATTTGACATAAGAAAATAGTCATTCACGCTGCTCCCGCTCTCACTTACATATGTATAGCAACCTAACTGGTCGCCTTTACATATTCCATTTAATATAATCAAATTCAAAACACAACACAAGTTTAATAAAGACTTTCCATAAGTGTTAAGAGAGAGAGAGAGAGAGAGAGAGAGAGAGAGAGAGAGAGAGAGAGAGAGAGAGAGAGAGAGAGAGAGAGAGAGAGAGAGAGAGAGAGAGAGAGAGTTAGTTTAATGTTTCACTGCCTAGGCTTTTTATCCCATGACATAAAGGGTAGATCTTGGTCTTAGGGGGAGTCGATACACAAACCAGAGTGTCCATCATCAGCACTGATCGTCGGCCGTACAAGATACATTTGATCGAGTCCATTGAAGGTGTGCACTCATTTCGGCCCAACTTGATTTCGCCCCACGATATGTTTGGTCATTTCGGCCCACGGTAATGGTCATTTCGGCCCCAGGCTATAGTCATTTCGGCCCAAGGCAATAGTCATTTCGGCCCAAGGCAATAGTCATTTCGGCCCAAGGCTATAGTCATTTCGGCCCAAGGCTATAGTCATTTCGGCCCCAAGCAATAGTCATTTCGGCCCCAAGTCATTTCGGCCCAATAGTCATTTCGGCCCCAAGCAATAGTCATTTCGTCCCAAGGCTATAGTAATTTTGGCCACAAGCAATAGTCATTTCGTCCC
>JAGGCT020000283.1:0-37656 GCA_017654935.2 Phymorhynchus buccinoides | reverse complement strand
TTCGCCCTCATCCAATATGTCAGTTACTTCTTCCATAACTTCCATGAGCTGTGTCATACATGACCTTTTTTGTCTGAATCCATGCTGGCAAGATACGTATAAGTTATTACTATTCATATGGTTAACAATTACATCCCTCACAACAGACTCAAAAGACTTTACACACAACAGATAATAAACTAACAGGCCTGTAGTTACCGGGATCAAATCTGGAACCATTCTTAAAAATAGCTATGACATCTGCCTTTTTCCATTCTAAAGGTACTAACCCTGTCTCTAAGGATTTATTTAATAGTATAGTGAGAGGAACAGATAATTCTTTTGACAATTCCTTTAAAACCCTGGGTGGTATTCCATCTGGACCTTGTGCCTTACTGGCATCTAGATTCTTTAATTTATTCTCAATCGCTAAGGGAGTCACTCTTACGTCAGAAACTGATGTACCATTTGAATTTTCACAATCCACTAAGATTGGTACATTTGATATATCCTCCTTAGTAAAAACACTAGCAAAAAAGTTATTAAGGACTTCAGCTTTGCCATCATCTGTTACAGCAAACTCTCCGTTCTCCTTTTTTAAAGCACTGACACCTAAGTTACTCTTACACCTTTCATGGACATATCTCCAAAATAATTTAGGATTTGATTTACAATGACTAGCAATGTTGTTTTCATATACTTTACGCGCTTTTTTAATAGATTTATTACACTTGTTGATCATCTTTCTGTATTTTCTGTATGTTGCCCCTTTGTTCTTTTTCTTTTGTTTGGCTTTGACATATTATTGTCCTTCTTTTGTTTGTAAGAATTTTGAGTACTGTTTCTTTTTCTTTTTAACATTTTTTAAAACATTTTTGTTTATTCATGATGGCTTGGTTTTATTTGGTGTGATTGGAATTTTTGGTATGTGAGTGTCCATACTGAGCTTAATGAGATCTCGTATTACTGACCATGTATCCTCTACATTTAGCTCATCCAGTGTCGCTGAATCTAAGTTACCAATATCATTTCTCATATCAATATAGTTACCGTTAGATAAATCAAACCTGTGTGATATTTTTGGTACTGCTTTTACTCTGGGTACATAAAGGTCAAAAAATAAAACGTCATGGTCACTCTTACCTAGAGGGTCTGTGTGGATTACGTCTGATATAAGGTCCTCTTCATTAAAAAAAATGAAGTCATCCATAGTTGATCTTTGATTGTCTCTATGTCTTGTTGGTAATCTTACTTTCTATATTAAAAATGCGTCCCGAGTACATTCAACAAAATCATAACAAATAGTACTTCCATTCCAAACTTCTTTCCAACGAGCATCTGGGAAATTAAAATCACCAAAGATGCAGACTTTGTCAAATTTCGATAAATGTTCATTTGAAAAGGTCAATTAACTTTCCAGTGTTATCAATAGTAGAATTTGGACTGCGATATATACAACCAATGAGAACAGACTCCTCGTTTGCTCCTTTGAAGGTACACCATAGGCTTTCCTCAAAAGATGAATTGTTTAAGTCTTGACATTCTCTAGCGTTTAAGTTCTTATCAAAATACAAAAGTATCCCCCTTTTGGGATCCTTATTCATGAACCTATCATAGTTTGGAATGTCATATTCTGACAGACACAATGAACAACCCTTATTTTTAGCAAGTACTTCTGTAAAGCCCATTATATTTGGCTTTGCATCACTCAGTCTAACAAGCAATTCATCTTTCTTATTTAACAGGCTATCAGCATTACTATAAAGAATTTTACAAAAAGAATCAACAGAAGAACAAGAAAATAATTTTTTTGGTTACTTTGGTTATCAACAGGTTTATTTATACCATGTCGAGTCAGTGAGAGTCAGTCTTGTCAGCCCCCTTCCCTGCCGCAGCCTGAGCTGCTGCCAGAGGGGGAGCTTGTCTGTCCAATGTCGCTTTCCTGTCGTCATCTTTTGTTTGCCGGGTCACAATCTTCAAATCCCTGTAGTTGATCATTAAGTTGGGTTCTCCTTCCCTTCTGATCTTGATTTCTTCCCTCAACTTCCTTATCTTCTCTCGTTCTCTTGGAGTGTTATCATCATTGATGTATACCCTATTTTTGGGTTCCACATTTTTATTCAGATTGGCAACGTTTTTCATTATTTTCCTCTTTGTACCTTCAGTTTTGACTGTCATTTTTAGTAGCCTAGGCCTCACATCACTGCCTATTCTATGGGGACCCAATCTGATTGGGTCATCCACCTCTTCCACCTTAATGTCATCCGCGATCTTTCCCACCAGTTTTCTCACTCTGTCTCTATCCTCCCTCTTTCGCTCTTCAGCTGTCTCACCCTCACTCTACTGCAGGTTTGCGACAACAATGTTCAACTTTCTTTTTTCCTTCTCGTTCATTTCTGTCATGTACTCCTCAACTTTTTCTTCTACTGCATCCACTATCTTTTTCTCAATTGCCTCAGTGCTACACGCAGAGTGTTTAACCTCAAAAGAATCCAATCTCCCTAGCAGATTGTCCAACAACTTCAGTGCCTTATCCACTTTTGTTTCAAGCCGTGAGGAAGCCTCTGAGTCTGACTTACCTGATGCTCTGCATTTAGTACAGACCCACAGCATGTAATCACCCCCCTTTCTTAAACATTCAAATTGTTTTTCCGTCAGGCCAGAGCAGCCTTGGTGGCACCATTCCTTACATCCATGACATTCAATAACCTCCCTCCTTCACAATCAAGAGCATCATCACAACTAATGCAGATCCATGGCGCTGCTCTGTCGATCTTCTTTTTACCATCTTCCGCCCTGGAGACCACTGGGTTTGGTTTAGGTGAACTAGATTTACTTGATGTTCTCCTCCCCATTTTAACACAGAAAACGAAAGTACAATGTTGAATAAGCCTTTACATGGAAAAATGTGGGACAATAGTTATTAGAAGTACAAATGTTCTAATAAATTTAAAGAAAGAACAAACAAAAAGTTAATAAATACCTTTAGTTCCACATATGGTTAGTATCAAGGTGCAAACAATGTAAATTTAGTACAGTGCAGGTTGAAGAATTCAAAGTGGTATCGGCCGCAGTGTTAGCTGAACACTGAACCGGCGTGAGTACTCAGCTGACAAGTGAAGAAAAACAGAAACTTCAAAATTCGTCTGATAATTCTTTTAACAAAAATCAAAGGATATACACCTTTGATATTGGGGCTAACAACGAGCCATTTAAACAAATTTCCAATGCTGTCTCTATATCTTTCTCAGATCTGTCCCTACCCCCTGGGGGGGGGGGTAGGGTTAGGGTTAGGGCTAGGGTTAGGGTTATTATTCCAAAAAGATAACTAGCTGAAAAGGTTCCTAAAATACAGCTTTATGTTTGGTAAGAAAGGCAAAAACGGAAAAATGGAATTAATCGAGAAATGTAGGGGGGTGGGGCATGGCACATCTTGACCTTTATCAATTACTGTATATGAATATTATGGTTATGATTTTTATCGTAAAATTTGTGGGCAGGAGTATGTTTTAGTTTGTATGCATGTGTATGTTGCCGTGTGTGTGTGTGTAATCTTAATTAGGCCTAACACTAACAACAAGTAACAGTACCATTTTGCAACCCTCACCAAATTTTCTCACCAAAACATGATTCACATGCTTCTATGATAGAAGCAACCTTTTGCCATGATTGGGTAATGGATAGGGTTAGAGCCTAGTAGGACTCGGTTAAGGTTAATTTCATCAAATGAAAGGAACAATCAACTGAGATTGAAAGACTTGCTGCAGATCTTGTTGTTCACAGACTGTTCAATTGGTGTTACCATAGTTGTGTGGCCCCTGAAGTCGGGAGTATGGCCGCCCATGTGGCAGGGCTCTTTAAAAGCAGCCATACACGTAATCTTCCCACCCAAGGTCATGCAAAATGTTCACATGGCACTGGGTGTGCCCACAGTGTTTTAGCTGGGGAACATGTGGCAGGGCTCTTTAAAAGCAGCCATACATGTAATCTTCCCACCCAAGGTCATGCAACATGTTCACATGGCACTGGGTGTGCCCACAGTGTTTAAGCTGGGGAACGAAAACAAAACAAAGAACAACCATAGTTGTGTTTGTTTACACATGTCACGTGTGTGATAGATAAAACAGGATATAAGCATGGAGAATTACTGATACAGATACCATACAGTGTTGTGATCAGTGCTCTCTGTATTTTCAGAAGAGAGTGACTTCAGTCATGGCCAGCGCTGCAGTGAAGGAGGAACAGGATGAGCACTGCTGCCCTGTGTGCTCTGAGCTGTTCACCCAGCCCAAGATACTGACCTGTGGCCATCTGCTGTGCCAGCCCTGCCTCATCTCCTGGATGGAGAAACAGCCTGAAGCCGGATGTCCTTTATGTCGGTGTGCCATCCTGGATCCAAAGGACAGAGCCAGTGGGAAGAGTTGGAAGGAGGTTGCCGAGTCCCTTCCCACAGAGTTGTCCATGGAAAGGTTGGTGGCCAGTCATCTGGTGCTGAGCCAGGGTCAGAAGTGTCAGGGCTGTTTGAACCAAGCTGCCATCTCTGTCTGTGCTACATGTGGAGATTTGTTCTGTTCAGACTGTACTGCCATCCACCTGAGGATGTCAGCGACTCGGCATCATATGGTAGAGCAGCTGTCTTCCCTGACTCCAGAAAAGCTAGCCTCCAGTCAGCCATCTTTCTGCCCAGCCCATGCAGACAAAGTGTGCGAGGTTTTCTGTCCCAGCCACGGAGCTTCCTTCTGCTTGCTGTGTGCCACCACAGTGCACCGCCAGTGTGCAGGCCTGAGCCAGCTGGAGACACAGAGGGAGGGGGCCCGGGCCGTGCTGGCAGACCTGAGGACCACGCTGCGCTCTGAAGAGGCCAGTCTGGGCCGAGCCGTTCAACAACTGGACCAGCACCTGCAGGACATAAAGAACAAGGTCAAGACCAGTGTAGGAGAGATTGACACCATTTTCCAACGACTGGAGTCTTCCATCAGGGCTTGTCGAAAGCGTCTGAACGATCTCCTGCACAAGGCCTCTGATGACATTGAAGAGGCGGTGAACGAGGCAAAGACATGTCTGTACCAATGCCGAGGGAGGCTGACTCTTCATGACCAGATCATGAAGCGGGCGGAGGGGGTTGACTCGCACGATGTCGTCCTCGGCATGTCGTCCAGCCTAAAGGCCCGAATGGACAGTCTGATCAGCTCCTGTGTCCTGCCCCCTGAGGCCAAGCGGGTGTCCACTTTCAGCCTGCTGATTGACCAGCAGCAGGTGGCCCGGCTGGAGCAGCAGCTTGCACAGCTTGGACAGCTGAAGGTTGACCCTACTGATCTGATGGCTCAGTTTATCAAGGTACACTGCTGACAAACATTGTTAGGGGCATGCTATAAAATGCACACATACACTCACACACTCACGCATGCACACTCGCACTCGCACACACACACATACACACACACATACAGTATAAGTGATGTATCGAAAAGTTATTGGACAAACTGTTCTGAGACAGAGAAATCAATAGGACAATGTCCTGGCTTTTGCATAAATCAATAAGACAAAGCATGCCAGTGTTAAAATTTTAATAAGACATTTGTTTATTTATTTATTAAGACAACTTTTATAGCGCCTAATCTTTAAGCTCTAAGCGCTTTACAGAAATCACTAAAATGAATAGTAAACACAATGAACAAAAAGTATACATTAAACATTGACCAACACCCCCCTTCCCTGATCCCTCAGTCAATTTCTCAATCACGCCCAAATAATGAATGACATAATCTACAGTACACTTTCGCAACCAACTTGAAACACTCACACTGATGGACACTTAAAGACGCCCAGGCCACACTATTAACAAATTACACCCACACCCACACTTATAACGATAGAGAGAGAAAGAGAACGAGAGAGAGAAAGAGACAGACAGACAGACAGAGAAAGACAGATGGAGACACAGAGAGCCAGACAGAGAAAGAGAGAAGAGAGAGACACACAAACAGAGACAGAGATATATAGGACTGAAATACAGTTGCATGCATCATAAAATAACAACTTACTATAATTTGTACATACAATAGTCACAAAAAAGGCACATAATATTCAATATTAATAAACACACACACACACACACACACACACACACACACACACACACACACACACACACACACACACACACACACACACACACATACACACACACACACATTTGTCCTGACAGGGGAGAACGCAAGAGAACATTTTCAATTTAAATAGGTCAATAACCTATGACCGGGACCTCTGGACTTCACTGCATATATTGTGCATGCATTTGCTTGAAAGCACACACACACACAACCCCCCATCCCCCCATCCCCACCCCCACCCCCACATGCAGATGTATAGTCTCTCTGTGTCTAGCTCCCTCCTCTTATCTCTGCCTCCCTCTATGTCTATCTGTGAATGTAATAGTGTGTGTGTGTGTGTGTGTGTGTCACTGTGTGTGTGTGTGTGTGTGTGTGTGTGTGTGTGTGTGTGTGTTCAGGACAATGACATATGGATTTCAGAAAAAAGAGATTTTTTGTTTGGCTATTGTTTTGTTTTTCAAGTTTGCTGTTTTCAACCATGCTTTGAAAAATTATGTTCATTTGACTGGTTTACAAACTGCTTTGCGATTCATTATTGTGCATGTATAGACTGTTCTGATTGAGTGCCATGCATGCTTACGATTTTTAGATCAACATTATGATTTCTCTGTCACAAAATTAATGTGCATTTATCTCCTTTTATTACAGTCATATATCCATATCAGGGTT
Source organism: Phymorhynchus buccinoides (assembly GCA_017654935.2). Taxonomy (NCBI): domain Eukaryota; kingdom Metazoa; phylum Mollusca; class Gastropoda; order Neogastropoda; family Raphitomidae; genus Phymorhynchus; species Phymorhynchus buccinoides. Next base: position 30,895 of record JAGGCT020000283.1, on the reverse strand, counting down.
CGTATGGTCTTTGAAAGTTTTGAAAATTGGCTTTTTGGTCTGTGAAAACCGTGAAATGGTTTGTGAAAAAGTCATTGAAAAAAAAGAGTAAAAAGTCATTGATGCCATAATTTTTTTGTTTTCTTCCAGAATTGATATAGAAGAGTTTAATTTCACAAATTTCCATATGGCTGGTACCCACGTGTCGTCATACGTGTCGTCATATCTGGCCACAAGGAGCGCCATATTATGGGAGACCGCCATCTTAGTCACTAACTTTGTTTGAAAAATGCCAGATCGATGCTGCGTATTTGGCTGTTCCAATTCGAAACTTATCTAAACTGTATTTATAACATCTGGATGTTTTCTTTGCACATTTAGATAACATTTTCACTTTGTTTACACACAAATAAGGACTAAGATGGCGACACTTCCGTTGGAAGGGTCGAGATGCGCATGCAGGTGGGGGGGAGCCATAGCAGATGTCCTTGATTTGCCGAGTTACTTCCCTTGACTATATCCAGGTCTTTTGGCTACAATGGTGCAACTTGAATGATCATGATTGAAGCAATGGTCATCATTGCATGTGAGAGGTCTTTGAAAATGGGATAAAGGGTCTTTAACCCCCTCACTGCCACAGTGAGAAATTATCGATTTTCTTACTATAAAGTTTGAAACAGATATGTCAGTAAGTGTTAGACTCATTAATGCTCTAGAGATGTATCTTTCCTGGCTTATCTAAACCAAAAAACCCAATCATCCCAGGACTATGACATCAAAAGTTATGACATCGTCAATGACATCATACACTACCAGGCTATCTGGTAGCAGGCAGGGAAGGGGTTAAAAGGGTCTTTGAAAGTTTGTGAATTTTGATATGAAAAATCTGTATGAACCCTGCATATCTTCACCATTGTGTGTCATTGTTAATTTCAATGTAAGCAAACGCTTTTTTCCTCAACTTTCAGCCACCAGCACCTTTGGTTTTCCACTGTACAAAGAAAGGTTCAAGTGTTGAGCTGAGCAACAACCAGCAGACTGTGTTGTCCGCTGACCCTATGGAGGTCAACTGTCTGTATCAGGTGAGCTCCGACAATTTTCCTGTGTGTAGACATACACAAGAACATAAGCACACACACACACACACAAACACACACACACACAATGTAGGTAACCATGCACACTTGCACGCACGCATGTACATATCAGGGATCGCGTTAACGCTTATTTCTTGCGTATTTGACGCGCTTTGAAATTCGCCTACGCATTTTCGGAGCAGCCGTGTGTAACATGCACGCAAAACAACTTCTGCCCGCAACCATGTTACCATAGGCCCAACAGTAGGCTATCAATACTCGGCTGTAGGGTAGGCGTAGGCCTATGACGAACTCGAGTCAGACAGGCAGTGCCTCACGTGCATGACTAATGACCGCTTGCCTAGGTGCTTCGGTAACAAATTCACAAAGTACACACACAACCCCCCACAACACAAGACCTTGTGATGTTTTCGCGCGGCGGGAATTCTGGATGAGTTTCTCAAGAGCGGGCGCTTCGAGCACTAGTGGAAATTCGGCGAAAAGTGTCAAAAACGCATTTCTTGTTGTTGACTGGCGCATTAAGATTTAGTTGAAATAATTTTGTTTGACCAATCACATAAGAGCCTGTGATATTTTTCTGCTAAGCCTTTGTAAAAATCGTTTCTTATACATCATTTGTCCATTATGTTTGCAAAGTGCAGTGCGCTCTCGTGAAATTTACCCTGGCTTCAGCCTCGTGCGTTCACTGCCAGCTTGCTTGATTCAGAACACATCTCCACCCGTGTGACACACTGATGCAAAGTGAATGATCATTGGCAGGCATTGCCTGGCACAAAAACTTGGTTTGATCAACAGGGCTTGTGACGTATGTGAGCGGTGACGTAAGCATCAAAAACAGGTGGTTATGTGCGCCTAAAGCATGCATGCTTTGTATTTTTACATCAGTTTATAGTGTTATGACCAGACGCAATTTTTACCCTAATTTACGCATTTTCTTGCCGACTTTGCGTAAGCCAAACACATTTTGAAAAACTCTAGCGCGATGCCTGACATATGCATGCATGCATGTGCACACACACCACACACACACATACACACACACACTTCTTATATTTTATTTGATTCAGTATTTTTCTTCTTTTCATGATGACAGGATGAGAAAATTGTAGCTTACTCCTTTATTGTCAATAAAGATAATTTTGACTTGACTTCTTCTTCTTCTTTCTTTGAACAACCACCATCATCTTTTTTATGGTTCTGTTGTTGTACTAAAGGGGGACATCTGTCAGGCAGAAAGACTGCAGGCAAAAATGTAGCCGCCCCGGATGGTCGGCCTCGATGGGGGTGGGGGGAGGGGGGAGGAGGGATGCAAGGAGGTGGGTCCGGGGTTGGGAAGGGTAGGCGGGGTTGTGGAGGGAGGGATTGGGGAAATGGGTGTGAATTGGGGAGGGGGAGTTGCTTATTTAAATCCGGGACTTGAAGCCTTCCACTGAGGCTGATGTCACTGCCTTAGGTGGAAGGGTGTTCCAATCTCCGATGGTCCGAGGAAAGAAAGAGAACTTTCTGTAGCTCGTTTTGCAGGAGGGAAGAAGGTAGGTTGACTGGTGTGACTGTCTTGCTTGTCTGGCTGGCCGATTGAAGGATGGGCTGTACGGGGTATTGATGGAAATGTCCCCATTGTGAAGCTTGAAGAAGGCAATCAGTCTGGAAGCGCGTCTTCTGTCGGCGAGTGGAGTCCAGTGTAGCTCAAGTGTACATGTCTTCCACGCTGGATGTCTGGTGATGCCTATTCACCACCCAGCGGGCAGCTCTTCACTGTACCTTCTCCACCCTGCCGACATCTTTCGCAGTGTGCGGATCCCATACCGGAGAGGCATACTCAAGGATGGGCCTGACGAATGTCTTATATGCTGTCTCTTTGATTTTGACTGAGCCCATTTTCAGATTCCGCCGGAGGAAGCCCAGGGTTTTGCTGGCTTTGTTGGTCACATTGGAGATGTGGGAGTCCCATCTAAGATCTTGTGAGATGGTGACTCCCAGGTATTTTGTCTCATCTACTCTTTGAAGGTCTTGGCCGTGGAGTTGGTATTTCTCGATCAGGGGACTCCTCTTCCTGGTCACGTGGAGAGTCTGGCATTTACCCGGATGGAAGGACATGCTCCACTTCCTTTCCCAAGATGCCATTCTGTCAAGGTCCTGTTGCAGGTCTTCATGATCCTCATGCGAATCAACTGTTCTGTGGCAGGCAGTGTCGTCTGGCCGATTGAGGGATGGTTGAGGCTAGTTCCCAGGGAAGATCGTTGATGTAAAACAGAAAGAGGGCTGGCCCAAGCACATGACACACACATAGACACACACACAATACACAGTCTTTCTCTCTCTCTCTCTCTCTCTCTCTCTCTCTCTCTCTCTCTCTCTCTCTCTCTCTCTCTCTCTCTCTCTTTCTGTCTCTGTCCTCTCTCTCTCTCTCTCTCTCTCTCTCTCTCTCTCTCTCTCTCTCTCTCTCTCTCCTCTCTCTCCCTCCCTTTCTTTCTCTGTTCTCTCTTACACACATTCATGCGCAAGATATACTCACATACTTACTGTATTTTTCAGACTAAAAAGCGCACCTGATTAATATAAGGCCCAATTTGTACACAAGATTCGACTTTTCTTATTATATTTTCTTTCTGTTTTAGTAGTCATGTAGTGGAGAGGGGAGGTAACTATCAGGGGCGCGATACACTAGCTGCCTCTCAGCTGCACATATTTATTCGTTTTGCTGGATTTTATCGGACATTTATGTTTATTTTAGTGTGACAGGTGGTTTATTTGTTTGGATTGTTTTCATTATTTCTATGCTTTTTCACATTTTATGAACACATTTATTTCTGTATCTTGTGTGTGTGTGTGCGCGTGCACAAGGTGTGTGTGTGTGTGTGTGTGTGTGTGTGTGTGTGTGTACTGAATAGCATTACTTTATGATATTTTACTGTTTGCTGTGATGTTATCATTATGATGTTCTTTATTGTTAATATTTCCATGTTATGGGAATGTTTTTTTTTTTAAGGCTAAATGAGAACTATTACATACTTCGTTTACTAAGTTATTTGTGTGTGGGGGGTGGGGGGGGGGGGGGGGGGTGGGGGGGGGTGGGAGTGTGTGTGACAAACTTAATTGTTCTATGTGAATAACATGTGCTTTTATGCATGTATTTTATGTCTTAGTTTATAATATGTCTCATCAGTTTTTTTATTTAAGTGCACATTATCTTTCTGCCTGTCTGGACCATTCTCCTGCCTTTTTTCAAGAAGCACTTTCAAAAAGATTCCTCCAGCCGAAGTCAGACATGCTGGGCCTAATTATTTCTTAGTTAGGTGCATAATGGCAGTATGACGCATCTGCGCTCATAATTGACAGGAAACTGTCTGAGCGATTGAAGAAGAAGAACTGGGGCAAGTATTGTTTATGAAAGAGAAACAGGCTGCTGAAAACATGCCACATATTCACAATAACATAACACCCCTTTATACAGTTGTACTCTCTCTGGAAACCCAGGAATAGGGAGATAGAGAGCTCTATAAAGCTAGGAATCTGCAGTTGCTCCCATTCAACCTCAAAAGCGGTTCTCAGGAACGAAAGAGTTAAGAATCAAGATACACATCCTTGACCTACTGTCCTAATGCTCTCACTGCCCCTCCCCCCATTACAAAATTTCGAAGCATGTGATCAGTGTAGGCATGCAGACATTCACATGCAGTGTACGTGAGCATGTGTTTTGTGTGTCTGCAGGTGAGGCTGGATGCTACAAACAGCCGGTATGGTGAATCAGCCATCTTCCTGGGTGTGGTGACCCAGAGCCCTGACAGTGTTCAGTTACCTGACTGCTCTTGGAACCTGACCTCACACAGTGTCGTTGTTCATCCTCAGTGGGGGATCAAGGTCAATGGTCAAGAGGTATGTGGTCATTGTTAGTCCTGACTGTATCATGGTCAACAGGTTTGTGGTCATTGTTAGTCCTGACTGTCGTGGTCAACAGGTATATGGTCATTGTTAGTCCTGACTGTCGTGGTCAACAGGTATGTGGTCATTGTTAGTCCTGACTGTGTCATGGTCAACAGGTATGTGGTCATTGTTAGTCCTGACTGTGTCATGGTCAACAGGTATGTGGTCATTGTTAGTCCTGACTGTGTCATGGTCAACAGGTATGTAGTCATTGTTAGTCCTGACTGTATCATGGTCAACAGGTATGTGGTCATTGTTAGTCCTGACTGTATCATGGTCAACAGGTATGTGGTCATTGTTAGTCCTGACTGTATCATGGTCAACAGGTATGTGGTCATTGTTAGTCCTGACTGTGTCATGGTCAACAGGTATGTGGTCATTGTTCTGACTGTGTCATGGTCAACAGGTATGTGGTCATTGTTAGTCCTGACTGTATCATGGTCAACAGGTATGTGGTCATTGTTAGTCCTGACTGTGTCATGGTCAACAGGTATGTGGTCATTGTTAGTCCTGACTGTATCATGGTCAACAGGTATGTGGTCATTGTTAGTCCTGACTGTATCATGGTCAACAGGTATGTGGTCATTGTTAGTCCTGACTGTATCATGGTCAACAGGTATGTGGTCATTGTTAGTCCTGACTGTGTCATGGTCAACAGGTATGTGGTCATTGTTTCCTGACTGTGTCATGGTCAACAGGTATGTGGTCATTGCTTGTCCCATGGGTTAAACCTCTTCCGTTTTAGGACGGAAATCGTCCATGAAAAAATCAGTAAAGACGGAGATCCGTGTTTTTTTTCAAAAATTAAGAAAAGAAAAAAGGAAAACAGCTTGCCGGTAAGCAAAAACGCGATTGCCGCATTGAAACCAGTTTCGCTTTAACGGAAACGGAAATGATTACCGATCCGTGTTCGGCCAAGTGTAAACCCCGTAGGAAGCGCAACTTCCTTTCATTGAAAGTTTCAACGTGAGATGCGAAACTTGTCTGCGAGTTTAGTTGTGAAAAGAAAGGGAGGAGAAAAGATAAGAAAGAAGAGACCGTACTGGAGTTCAGCTTCGCCTGCCGAAGATGCTGTTCGTTCAAGAAAACACGGGTGTGTCTGCCATTGACGCTAAGGTTAAAAAAACAAATGGCGGTGGGACTGGCTAGACAGTAAAGACACGGGAGGAGTGGAGCATCACGAATGGTGCAAGAAAGTTGACTGACCTGGTGTGTTCAGTACAGAAGGAATTCCTTTTTTTTTTAAATTTTCAACAACAAAATAATATAAACTGAAAAAAACCCAGCTTTGCTGTAAGCGAAAACTTGATTGCCATTGTATAAGAGCCCCGATTATGCATCCAAATTGCTTTAGATTGTTAAAAGTGCTCAGCTGCAAGAGGTTGTCACATTTCCGTTTTTTAAAAATTGTCAGGTTTAACCCTTGTAGTCCTGACTGTATCATGGTCAACAGGTATGTGGTCATTGTTAGTCCTGACTGTATCATGGTCAACAGGTATGTGGTCATTGTGTCATTGTTAGTCCTGACTGTATCATGGTCAACAGGTATGTGGTCATTGTTAGTCCTGACTGTGTCATGGTCAACAGGTATGTGGTCATTGTTAGTCCTGACTGTATCATGGTCAACAGGTATGTGGTCATTGTTAGTCCTGACTGTATCATGGTCAACAGGTATGTGGTCATTGTTAGTCCTGACTGTATCATGGTCAACAGGTATGTGGTCATTGTGTCATTGTTAGTCCTGACTGTGTCATGGTCAACAGGTATGTGGTCATTGTTAGTCCTGACTGTATCATGGTCAACAGGTATGTGGTCATTGTTAGTCCTGACTGTATCATGGTCAACAGGTATGTGGTCATTGTTAGTCCTGACTGTATCATGGTCAACAGGTATGTGGTCATTGTTAGTCCTGACTGTATCATGGTCAACAGGTATGTGGTCATTGTTAGTCCTGACTGTATCATGGTCAACAGGTATGTGGTCATTGTTAGTCCTGACTGTATCATGGTCAACAGGTATGTGGTCATTGTTAGTCCTGACTGTATCATGGTCAACAGGTATGTGGTCATTGTTAGTCCTGACTGTGTCATGGTCAACAGGTATGTGGTCATTGTTAGTCAACACTGTATGGTCAACAGGTATGTGGTCATTGTTAGTCCTGACTGTATCATGGTCAACAGGTATGTGGTCATTGTGTCATTGTTAGTCCTGACTGTGTCATGGTCAACAGGTATGTGGTCATTGTGTCATTGTTAGTCCTGACTGTATCATGGTCAACAGGTATGTGGTCATTGTTAGTCCTGACTGTGTCATGGTCAACAGGTATGTGGTCATTGTTAGTCCTGACTGTGTCATGGTCAACAGGTATGTGGTCATTGTTAGTCCTGACTGTCACAGGTATGTGGTCATTGCTAGTCCTGACTGTATCATGGTCAACAGGTATGTGGTCATTGTTAGTCCTGACTGTATCATGGTCAACAGGTATGTGGTCATTGTTAGTCCTGACTGTGTCATGGTCAACAGGTATGTGGTCATTGTTAGTCCTGACTGTATCATGGTCAACAGGTATGTGGTCATTGTTAGTCCTGACTGTGTCATGGTCAACGGGTATGTGGTCATTGTTAGTCCTGACTGTGTCATGGTCAATGGGTATGTGGTCATTGTGTCATTGTTAGTCCTGATTGTATCATGATCAAGAGATATGGGCGTCATTGTTAGTCCTTGCTATCATGGTCAACAGGTATGTGGTCATTGTGTCATTGTTTGTCCTGACTGTGTCATGGTCAACAGGTATGTGGTCATTGTTAGTCCTGACTGTGTCATGGTCAACAGGTATGTGGTCATTGTTAGTCCTGAATGTATCATGGTCAACAGGTATGTGGTCATTGTTAGTCCTGACTATCATGGTCAATAGGTATGTGGTCATTGTGCCATTGTTAGTCCTGACTATATTTTTTTAATTTAAATACAATCATGGTCAGTTGTCTCTGCAATATTGCTGTTTTCATTCTCAATTACCATTTTTAATTGTATTATTTGTGTAAAAGACTGTCTACACTAATGACTCTAGTTTTATCTAATGTCTGTATCATGGCAAAACTTGACATATTACAAAGAAAATTGCATGACACATGACACAATTTCCTCACTTATTTATCTGGTTTATAGTGCTATGCTAAGAAAACACACTGTGTCGACAGAGAGGCAGCAAGATAGGGCTCAGCCTGTGTGATCTGAAGGAGGGAAGCAGTGTGGGTCTGATGCTGGACAGGGACAGAACTCTCCATCTGTATGGAAATGGTCAGCACCTGGGAGAGGTAGAGCGCCACCTGCCACACCCCTGTCACTTCATGGTGGACTTGTGTTATGCATGGGAAAAGGTAGGTGGTCTGTTTTATCTTAGGGTTGTTCTTCTTTTCAGCATTGTATGATTATTTTCAAAGTAAGAGGAATTTTTTTTAACTCTGCACTCCACCTTTACTTGTGTATTTTGTTGTTGTTTTCTTCTTTTTTTCTGTTTTCTTTTTTGTGTTGTAAAGGTGGTCCTGTATTTGTTTTCTGTTTTCTTTTTTGTGTTGTAAAGGTGGTCCTGTATTTGTTTTCTGTTTTCTTTTTTGTGTTGTAAAGGTGGTCCTGTATTTGTTTTCTGTTTTCTTTTTTGTGTTGTAAAGGTGGTCCTGTATTTGTTTTCTGTTTTCTTCTTTTTTGTGTTGTAAAGGTGGTCCTGTATTTGTTTTCTGTTTTCTTTTTTGTGTTGTAAAGGTGGTCCTGTATTTGTTTTCTTTTCTTCTTTTTTTGTGTTGTAAAGGTGGTCCTGTATTTGTTTTCTTTTCTTCTTTTTTGTGTTGTAAAGGTGGTCCTGTATTTGTTTTCTTTTCTTCTTTTTTGTGTTGTAAAGGTGGTCCTGTATTTGTTTTCTGTTCTCTTTTTTGTGTTGTAAAGGTGGTCCTGTATTTGTTTTCTTTTCTTCTTTTTTGTGTTGTAAAGGTGGTCCTGTATTTGTTTTCTGTTTTCTTTTTTGTGTTGTAAAGGTGGTCCTGTATTTGTTTTCTTTTCTTCTTTTTTGTGTTGTAAAGGTGGTCCTGTATTTGTTTTCTGTTCTCTTTTTTGTGTTGTAAAGGTGGTCCTGTATTTGTTTTCTGTTTTCTTTTTTGTGTTGTAAAGGTGGTCCTGTATTTGTTTTCTTTTCTTCTTTTTTGTGTTGTAAAGGTGGTCCTGTATTTGTTTTCTGTTTTCTTTTTTGTGTTGTAAAGGTGGTCCTGTATTTGTTTTCTTTTCTTCTTTTTTGTGTTGTAAAGGTGGTCCTGTATTTGTTTTCTGTTTTCTTTTTTGTGTTGTAAAGGTGGTCCTGTATTTGTTTTCTGTTTTCTTTTTTGTGTTGTAAAGGTGGTCCTGTATTTGTTTTCTGTTTTCTTTTTTGTGTTGTAAAGGTGGTCCTGTATTTGTTTTCTGTTTTCTTTTTTGTGTTGTAAAGGTGGTCCTGTATTTGTTTTCTTTTCTTCTTTTTTGTGTTGTAAAGGTGGTCCTGTATTTGTTTTCTGTTTTCTTTTTTGTGTTGTAAAGGTGGTCCTGTATTTGTTTTCTGTTCTCTTTTTTGTGTTGTAAAGGTGGTCCTGTATTTGTTTTCTTTTCTTCTTTTTTGTGTTGTAAAGGTGGTCCTGTATTTGTTTTCTTTTCTTCTTTTTTGTGTTGTAAAGGTGGTCCTGTATTTGTTTTCTGTTTTCTTTTTTGTGTTGTAAAGGTGGTCCTGTATTTGTTTTCTGTTTTCTTTTTTGTGTTGTAAAGGTGGTCCTGTATTTGTTTTCTGTTTTCTTTTTTGTGTTGTAAAGGTGGTCCTGTATTTGTCTTCTGTTTTCTTTTTTGTGTTGTAAAGGTGGTCCTGTATTTGTTTTCTTTTCTTCTTTTTTGTGTTGTAAAGGTGGTCCTGTATTTGTTTTCTTTTCTTCTTTTTTGTGTTGTAAAGGTGGTCCTGTATTTGTTTTCTGTTTTCTTTTTTGTGTTGTAAAGGTGGTCCTGTATTTGTTTTCTTTTCTTCTTTTTTGTGTTGTAAAGGTGGTCCTGTATTTGTCTTCTGTTTTCTTTTTTGTGTTGTAAAGGTGGTCCTGTATTTGTTTTCTGTTTTCTTTTTTGTGTTGTAAAGGTGGTCCTGTATTTGTTTTCTGTTTTCTTTTTTGTGTTGTAAAGGTGGTCCTGTATTTGTTTTCTGTTTTCTTTTTTGTGTTGTAAAGGTGGTCCTGTATTTGTTTTCTGTTTTCTTTTTTGTGTTGTAAAGGTGGTCCTGTATTTGTTTTCTTTTCTTCTTTTTTGTGTTGTAAAGGTGGTCCTGTATTTGTTTTCTGTTTTCTTTTTTGTGTTGTAAAGGTGGTCCTGTATTTGTTTTCTTTTCTTCTTTTTTGTGTTGTAAAGGTGGTCCTGTATTTGTTTTCTGTTTTCTTTTTTGTGTTGTAAAGGTGGTCCTGTATTTGTTTTCTTTTCTTCTTTTTTGTGTTGTAAAGGTGGTCCTGTATTTGTCTTCTGTTTTCTTTTTTGTGTTGTAAAGGTGGTCCTGTATTTGTTTTCTGTTTTCTTTTTTGTGTTGTAAAGGTGGTCCTGTATTTGTTTTCTGTTTTCTTTTTTGTGTTGTAAAGGTGGTCCTGTATTTGTTTTCTGTTTTCTTTTTTGTGTTGTAAAGGTGGTCCTGTATTTGTTTTCTGTTTTCTTTTTTGTGTTGTAAAGGTGGTCCTGTATTTGTTTTCTGTTTTCTTTTTTGTGTTGTAAAGGTGGTCCTGTATTTGTTTTCTTTTCTTCTTTTTTGTGTTGTAAAGGTGGTCCTGTATTTGTTTTCTGTTTTCTTTTTTGTGTTGTAAAGGTGGTCCTGTATTTGTTTTCTGTTTTCTTTTTTGTGTTGTAAAGGTGGTCCTGTATTTGTTTTCTGTTTTCTTTTTTGTGTTGTAAAGGTGGTCCTGTATTTGTTTTCTTTTCTTCTTTTTTGTGTTGTAAAGGTGGTCCTGTATTTGTTTTCTTTTCTTCTTTTTTGTGTTGTAAAGGTGGTCCTGTATTTGTTTTCTTTTCTTCTTTTTTGTGTTGTAAAGGTGGTCCTGTATTTGTTTTCTTTTCTTCTTTTTTGTGTTGTAAAGGTGGTCCTGTATTTGTTTTCTTTTCTTCTTTTTTGTGTTGTAAAGGTGGTCCTGTATTTGTTTTCTTTTCTTCTTTTTTGTGTTGTAAAGGTGGTCCTGTATTTGTTTTCTTGTCTTTTTTTTGTGTTGTAAAGGTGGTCCTGTATTTGTTTTCTTTTCTTCTTTCCTTTTCTCCTATTCTTTATGTTTGCTCCACTCTTTTTCTCATATTTTTGTCTGTTAAAACTACTAAGATGAATATTTGTAATGAACATTTAGTATTGTTTTTTTTATTAACAAATGTCTGGGTTTCAGTCTGACCTCTTGTGTGGTGTACTGACGCATTCATTCCAGTTTATGTATTTGAGTGCGTGTGTCAGTGTGTGCAGAATAATTGCGAATGAAAATATTTATGGTTAAAGAAGTAACAAATGACATGACCCCCAAAAGAAGATAAATACTAATAGGCCTATCCTTGCGGCAAAAAGCAAAAGAAGACAGCAAGGATGAAAACTATGACCACCCTGACATAAGATAACAATAGTACCATGAACAGCAACAGAATGAGACAGGTAAGAGAGGGGAATCTGCCATCTCCTCAGTTGGAACCTCCCCCCCCCCCCCCCTCACTTCCCCCGGTAATAGGTGTCTGTCCGTGTAGTAAAAACATGGGTGCTACTACCTTCCGTATAAACGGAAATCCGTAAATTAAGTTTTTTGCTGAGACGGAAATTCCGTATTTTTAAAATTTTGTCCAAAAAAAAAAAGTTGATCTGTTAACTGTGGTTGGGGGCATTTTGAATCTGGGTCTTCCAACCACCGGAAGTGAAAATACAACAACAAAAATGGCGGCCGAGTCATATTCACACATACTTATTTGAATTAAATTCAACATTATCAGCATGAATTTTGTGTCATGAAAGCTACAAACTTCACAGAAAGGTAAGTTACAACTATATTTCAATTCACCAAATGATTTTTATGATGTTAAACGTATGAATATGTTAAAAATGTTGCTTAGAAAAACTCAGTAGAGAGTCATGTTTGGATCCACTGACATCGTATTTCACTTATGATCTAATTATTATCTTCTATTTGAACGGCTTTATAACTTTATAGTTGTGTTTCTGAAATGTCAGTGAAAATCTTAGTCATGAAAATATGATTTTAACCATAGATCTTTTGTATTTCTTGTAAAAATGTAATGTGACTTGTCTTGTCTCAGCAACTTAGACAGTCACTTTACAAAGTGTCAACTGTCGTCTGCCAACAGAACTATGATGTCAAATCGTAATCTGTTCTTCACCCATTCCCAGATTGCAGGAGAGCTATGGAAACGATCTCTGCAAGTGCATTTTTGTTTCAGCTTCAGGGGGGCGTTGCCACCCTGAACTCCCCAACGCTCCTGGACCCTGGCCTTTCAGTATTTTTCATTTTGGGGAGTAGCACCAATGTAAAAATGATAAATGATAAATTAAAAAAAAGAGGATTTATGTTAGACAATTATAGGCGAATTAAGCCAGATTCGGAAGGGTTTTTTTCACTGAAGGAAAATGATCGATTTATTGTTTTGCCTCATGTTGTCTACAGACGGTTAAAAGCATATTAACATCCATGTTTTGTTGTGTCACCTATTCACCTTTTGCCAGCGCAGTCACTGTTATTTAACAATGTTTCTTTGCTGATTTGTTTTGTTTGGATGAAATGAAGTAACATGCATCATCGTTGGCACATGAGGACCATTCCTGTCACATTTTGTCATTATCAGTCCAATGTTCTATATAAGCTGTGGTAAAGGGAACACTTAAACTACTGTTGATAGACCAGCTGCAGGTGTAGAGTGGCACAGCTACACTCTAGGTGTAGAGTGGCACAGAGGTAACTTGTTCGCTTGTGTCAGGTAAACCCAAGTTCGAACCTGGGTACAGGGGACTTTTTCCTCTCATTTTGCACTAGGCCTTGCGGTCTGAACATGGAGTCTTTCGGATGAGATGATAAACCGAGGTCCCATGTACCCATGCACTTAGCACACGTTAAACCCAGTGGCAACAAAAAAGTTGTCATTTGGTCAAAGTTTACTACCCCAACCCCCCTTTTCTTCCTCACCAGTCACACAAAAATTTTTACATGCATTAAAAACAAAATTGGGTGGCGCGCCTCTGGCTGCGACGCACTCTCCAGATGGGAGCAACCTGAATTTCACAGAGACGCCTCTGTGACTATAAAGTACCTAATACCTGCTACTTATGTAAGCTTAACTGTCTAGTTCATTTAAAACTTTTTTTCCTTTCATATTTAGGTAAGCCACTTTTTTTTTTCAAATGCTGTATATTGTTCTGGATAGTTTCCAATGTTACTTGTTTGTGTGTGTGTATGTGTGTGTGTGTGTGTGTGTGTGTGTGTGTGTGTGTGCTGACTGTCAACTGCTACAGGTGACAGCACTGCCAGTGAAGCACATGCAGTGAACACCATCACGCACACTGGACACACTACAGGGTGAACTGTGAACTGCTACAGGTAACAGCATTACCAGTGAAGCACTTGCAGTGAACACCGTCACACACACTGGACACACTACTGGGTGAACTGTGAACTGCTCCTTCATCTTTCTGTTGGGTGTGAAACGAAATCAGAAAGACAGCCTTGACACAGGAAACCTGTTCAGAAAGGCTGAGATACCAAGTGTTGAACCAATACAAAAATACATATGAAATTCTAAATTACTGCTGTTATATAATCATTATCATTGATTGATTACTGAAAATGATTATGAATAGTGAAATATAGTTATTATATCATCAGTAATAAACTGAACCATGGTACTGAATCAATGTGAAATTCCGAACTGCAGTAATTGTAGATCATGACCATCAGTTATAATGGTGGTAATAGCGCTTGACAACTGCCCTTACTGACCTCTACTTTCTTTATTTCTTTACTAGAACTCCAAATTTGCCAGTAAAGAGTTTTTGTATGTGCTCTATTTACAAAAAATAATGCAGCTGTTAAAACCCTTTCGCTGCCAATGCCACATTTCTGCACCTCACTCTCTTAACCCATGTTAAATTGGGATCTGTTATCCAATGACCTTATGTTGTTCATTTGGGGAGATAAGAAAAGGCCTTATTTGATCGTCTTCATCGTAGTGTTACAGACACCAGCTTTTCTTCGTCCAGGTAAATTTGACAGACATTTCTGGCTGAAGAATGGCTGGCGGCAAAAGGGTAAATAAGACGGCCACATTCCATTTTCAGAGGTGACGACATCTGCAGATGATATTGGTCATTGGTATGATGTGCTCTATTTTAGTGTTGTTTACCTGACTCAACGTCACTTGCATAATGAGGCCTGGAGGCATGGAAAGTTGTAATAGGAATGAATGTATGTGGATAATGTTAGACAAGTGTTTACACTCTGCATGGAAAGTTATTATGAACGTTGATCATGATGTAATAACTATTACTGATGCTAGCAGGAATATGCGCAACATCATCCATCTTGATGTATTTTGTTTACTAAATTAATTGATTTAATGCCTATTTGATGCATTAGAGTCAAAACAGATTATCTCCAGATAGTCCATTCACTTATTGAACTTATTGCAAAAACTAACATATTGTATTATAAAAGACTGAATTTATAAAATGTGGGTAATGCTAGTTATATTTCTTCAGTCATTTTTTCAATACAAGTTATTAGTTTCCGCAGTAAGTTCCACAAGTCAGAGGAATATCTCGAAATAATAATGTGTGTGGAGTTTCTCCATGCTTCCAATGCTAAAGTTCCTTATCCATACTATAGACAAAAGAAGTATGGAATATCTGGAGATAATAATGTGTGTGGAGTTTCTCCATGCTTCCTATGCTAAAGTAACTTATCCATACTATAGACAAAAGAAGTATGGAATATCTGGAGATAATAATGTGTGTGGAGTTTCTCCATGCTTCCTATGCTAAAGTTCCTTATCCATACTATAGACAAAAGAAGTATGGAATATCTGGAGATAATAATGTGTGTGGAGTTTCTCCATGCTTCCTATGCTAAAGTAACTTATCCATACTATAGACAAAAGAAGTATGGAATATCTGGAGATAATAATGTGTGTGGAGTTTCTCCATGCTTCATATGCTAAAGTTCCTTATCCATACTATAGACAAAAGAAGTATGGAATATCTGGAGATAATAATGTGTGTGGAGTTTCTCCATGCTTCCTATGCTAAAGTTCCTTATCCATACTATAGACAAAAGAAGTATGGAATATCTGGTTTAGTTACTGAAAACTGTTCATACCAGACCCACGTGGTTATTTCAATAATGTGAAGTGAGTTAGTTTATGATACCGGTGCTTTGAACAGGAAATGATTTTATTCAATTTTAACTAATGAATTGTGTCTGAAACACATGTACTGTTAATAACATATTTTTCAGTCTCCATGCTTCCTATGCTAAAGTTCCTTATCCATACTATTGACAAAGAATCTTCTTGTTGCTCTGTGTAACCCACAGATGATTATTTGGAATTGTTTCTTTAAACGACCATTGTGCAGATCACCTTGACATTAAACAGTGATTGAGAATGCTGTTTCCATGTTGCCTACCTATATTAAAGATGGTGATTAAGTTGGTGCATGTTTTTTAAGAGTTTTTATTCCTGTGCCATATTATGACTAACAGTATATTTTATAGTGTTCTGGCTGTTCTGATTTGTTGTTGTTTGTTTAATCATTTTTTTCTTTCCTTTAAAGATTGATGTTATTTTGTTAACTGTAGTATAGTTATTATATATGACAACGCTAGTTGAGTGAATAGTTATTGCTTTGACACTGATGACCAATAAACAGCTTGAAATATTTGTGAAATATTATGAAGATACTGGAACGTTTGTGATCAAGATGATTTACAATTGTTTGGTTTAGTTATTGAAAACTGTTCATACAAGACCCACGTGGTTATTTCAATAATGTGAAATGAGTTAGTTTATGATACCAGTGCTTTGAACAGGAAATGATTTTATTCAATTTTAACTAATGAACTGTGTCTGAAACACATGTACTGTTAATAACATATTTTTCAGTCTTCATGCTGTGATATTTTTTATTTTTGAGTAACACTAATTTAATGATGCACAGCAATATAATTGAGTTTTTATCAAAGATGTCTTCTTCTTCTTCGATCGCTCAGACAGTTTCCTGTCAATTATGAGCGCAGATGTGTCATGCTGCCGTTATGCACCTAACTAAGAAATAGGCCCAGCAAGTCCGACTTCAGCTGGAGGAAATCTTTTTCAAAGTGTTTCTTGAAGGCTGCTAGGGTCAAGGCTGCTCTGGCCTGACGGAAAAACAATTTGAATGTTTAAGAAAGGGGGGTGATTACATGCTGTGGGTCTGTACTAAATGTAGAGCATCAGGTAAGTCAGACTCAGAGGCTTCCTCGCGGCTTGAAACATAAGTGGATAAGGCACTGAAGTTGTTGGACAATCTGCTAGGGAGATTGGATTCTTTTGAGGTTAAACACTCTGCGTGTAGCACTGAGGCAATTGAGAAAAAGATAGTGGACGCAGTAGAAGAAAAAGTTGAGGAGTACATGACAGAAATGAACGAGAAGGAAAAAAGAAAGTTGAACATTGTTGTCACAAACCTGCAGGAGTGTGAGGGTGAGACAGCTGAAGAGCGAAAGAGGGAGGATAGAGACAGAGTGAGAAAACTGGTGGGAAAGATCGCAGATGACATTAAGGTGGAAGAGGTGGATGACCCAATCAGATTGGGTCCCCGTAGAATAGGCAGTGATGTGAGGCCTAGGTTACTAAAAATGACAGTCAAAGCCGAAGGTACAAAGAGGAAAATAATGAAAAACGTTGCCAATCTGAATAAAAATGTGGAACCCAAAAATAGGGTATACATCAATGATGATAACACTCCAAGAGAACGAGAGAAGATAAGGAAGTTGAGGGAAGAACTCAAGATCAGAAGGGAAGGAGAACCCAACTTAATGATCAACTGCAGGGATTTGAAGATTGTGACCCGGCAAACAAAAGATGACGACAGGAAAGCGACATTGGACAGACAAGCTCCCCCTCTGGCAGCAGCTCAGGCTGCGGCAGGGAAGGGGGCTGACAAGACTGACTCTCACTGACTCGATAAAGAGGCAAATGTAATGTACATAGTGTAAATAAACCTGTTGATAACCAAAGTAACAAAAAAATTTTATTTTCTTGTTCTTCTGTTGATTCTTTTTGTAAAATTCTTTATAGTAATGCTGATAGCCTGTTAAATAAGAAAGATGAATTGCTTGTTAGACTGAGTGATGCAAAGCCAAAAATAAGGGTTGTTCATTGTGTCTGTCAGAATATGACATTCCAAACTATGATAGGTTCATGAATAAGGATCCCAAAAGGGGGATACTTTTGTATTTTGATAAGAACTTAAACGCTAGAGAATGTCAAGACTTAAACAATTCATCTTTTGAGGAAAGCCTATGGTGTACCTTCAAAGGAGCAAACGAGGAGTCTGTTCTCATTGGTTGTATATATCGCAGTCCAAATTCTACTATTGATAACACTGGAAAGTTAATTGACCTTTTCAAATCAGTCTGCATCTTTGGTGATTTTAATTTCCCAGATGCTCGTTGGAAAGAAGTTTGGAATGGAAGTACTATTTGTTATGATTTTGTTGAATGTACTCGGGACGCATTTTTAATACAGAAAGTAAGATTACCAACAAGACATAGAGACAATCAAAGATCAACTATGGATGACTTAATTTTTGTTAATGAAGAGGACCTTATATCAGACGTAATCCACACAGACCCTCTAGGTAAGAGTGACCATGACGTTTTATTTTTTGACCTTTATGTACCCAGAGTAAAAGCAGTACCAAAAATATCACACAGGTTTGATTTATCTAACGGTAACTATATTGATATGACTCAATGAGAAATGATATTGGTAACTTAGATTCAGCGACATTGGATGAGCTAAATGTAGAGGATACATGGTCAGTAATACGAGATCTCATTAAGCTCAGTATGGACACTCACATACCAAAAATTCCAATCACACCAAATAAAACCAAGCCATCATGAATAAACAAAAACGTTTTAAAAAATGTTAAAAAGAAAAAGAAACAGTACTCAAAATTCTTACAAACAAAAGAAGGACAAGAATATGTCAAAGCCAAACAAAAGAAAAAGAACAAAGGGGCAACATACAGAAAATACAGAAAGATGATCAACAAGTGTAATAAATCTATTAAAAAAGCGCGTAAAGTATATGAAAGCAACATTGCTAGTCGTAAATCAAATCCTAAATTATTTTGGAGATATGTCCATGAAAGGTGTAAGAGTAACTTAGGTGTCAGTGCTTTAAAAAAGGAGAACGGAGAGTTTGCTGTAACAGATGATGGCAAAGCTGAAGTCCTTAATAACTTTTTTGCTAGTGTTTTTACTAAGGAGGATATATCAAATGTACCAATCTTAGTGGATTGTGAAAATTCAAATGGTGCATCAGTTTCTGACGTAAGAGTGACTCCCTTAGCGATTGAGAATAAATTAAAGAATCTAGATGCCAGTAAGGCACAAGGTCCAGATGGAATACCACCCAGGGTTTTAAAGGAATTGTCAAAAGAATTATCTGTTCCTCTCACTATACTATTTAATAAATCCTTAGAGACAGGGTTAGTACCTTTAGAATGGAAAAAGGCAGATGTCATAGCTATTTTTAAGAATGGTTCCAGATTTGATCCCGGTAACTACAGGCCTGTTAGTTTATTATCTGTTGTGTGTAAAGTCTTTGAGTCTGTTGTGAGGGATGTAATTGTTAACCATATGAATAGTAATAACTTATACGTATCTTGCCAGCATGGATTCAGACAAAAAAGGTCATGTATGACACAGCTCATGGAAGTTATGGAAGAAGTAACTGACATATTGGATGAGGGCGAACCTATTGACATAATATATTTGGATTTCAAGAAGGCCTTTGATAGTGTGCCTCATGAAAGACTCTTAACGAAATTGAAATCATATGGCATAGTTGGGAACATCTATAACTGGATTAAAGCTTTTTTGACTAATAGAACACAGAGAGTCAGAGTTGGTGATGAATATTCATCAGAGGCTGAGGTTCTCAGTGGGATCCCACAGGGAAGCATCCTAGGACCTACATTATTTACTATTTTCATTAATGATTTACCTGAGGCAATTGAATCATCTTGTAAAATTTTCGCTGATGATACAAAAGTTTTTAATAAGTCTTGCAACAGTAGTTCATTACAGAAGGATCTAAATAAACTGCTAATTTGGACCGATAGGTGGAACCTTTATTTTAATACAGACAAGTGTAAAGTTATGCATATTGGTAAATATAACCCTAACGTTGAATATGTTATGACAAAGGACAACAAGATATGCTTATTAAAAACATGTGATCATGAAAAAGATCTTGGGGTAACATTTGACAAAGATATGTCTTTTAATACACATATTCAGAATTGTATTGGTAAAGCCTGTCAAATGATTGGTTTGATTAGGAGGACATTTTTAAACATTGACCGTGACATTTTCATTAAGTTATATAAATCATTGGTAAGACCAAAACTAGAATATGGTAACATCATATGGTCTCCTATGTTCAAGTACCAATCTAAAGCTATTGAAAAAGTTCAGCGCAGAGCCACTAGACTTGTGAAAGAGTGCAAAGATATGAGTTATGAAGAAAGACTGGTGTACCTAAATTTGCATTCACTGAAAGGCAGGAGAACTAGAGGAGATCTGATTGAAGCGTATAAGATATTTAATGGTCATGTCGATCTATCCTGGGATACATTTTTTAGCGCACCACAATACAATTTGACTAGAAACCCTTATGGCAAGGTCTTTATTAAACATTTCAACACTAATATCAGAAAAAATTGCTTCAGCAATAGAGTTGCTAACTTCTGGAATGATTTACCTAACGAACTAAAATGTGCACCCAATACTAACTTATTCAAAAATCGTCTCGATAGATCTCCAATTTATTTAATCCTATTTAGATGCTTTGATGAGTAATCGTAGGAAAATTTTGACCGCAAAACCTTGACCAGTATTTGACATAACACTGATTATAAAGATGGGACTATCTAAAAAGCTTAACAGCTTGTGTTGTCCCTATCTACTACTACTACTACTACTTGAAAAAAGGCAGGAGAATGGACCGGTAAGGCAGAAATCTATGACAGTAAGCAAAGGGAAAAGGCAGAGTCAAGGAGAGTGACAGATTATAGGAAGTTACAAGCACAGAACTTCCAATCAATCAATCAAATCTTGTTTTAACGTCCTCTAATCTGCACACAGGCACATATGGGACATTTGTTAGTATTCGATAGGGGGACGAAAAGAAAATGGGGAAGGGGGTCATCAGGGAATGATTGTTTTAAAATATGGATTTGGGTAGTTAAAACACATAGGGATAACAGTCAGTATAAAAGTTGTTTGTTGTGTTCGTCAATTCGTCAGTGTTTGTAAGCTGCTCTTTGCTATCAGGTTGCCCAATATATTTCATGACTCTGGCTCGGGAAACAAACCTACTCGATTCCAATTAAAACCTATCAGGATATAAATTTATTTTAAATCCAAGGGGGGGGGGGGGGGGGGGGGGCGGAGGAGGATTATAAACAATATTCACATCGGTAGGCCTTGAAAGTGGTAGGGGTCTACAAATTGGGTTTTAAGCAAATTTGGTATTCATTTTGATAGAGATGTATGGTGAGAATGCGTGGGCCAGTTTGTTAGAAATGTTTGTACGAATGGTGAGTGAAAAGCGCATTGAGTTGCTTTGCAAGATTATGCGCTATATAAGCATTATTAATTATTATTATTATGATATTTTCCTCATTGGTACTTAGCGCTTCAAATTTGTGTGTAGTACTGTATAACCTAGAGTAGAAAACACCCGAGCATAAATTATTGCCTTGCTGACCTTGACCTTGAAGTGTGACCTTGAAAACCGAAATTTCCTTCTTTGCGCTATATATTTCTTGTCCAAGCTGTATCTCGTGAACTAGAAGACAGAATCCCTTCAAAGTTTGTGTCAGGATGTGACACTAACAGTATAACACATGTGTACATAAATTATCCCTCGGAAATACAATGTCGCCGAGCGGCAGACATGTTTCGGTTTTTGTTCACCCACCTATGTCTCGTGAAATACTGTATGGAATCACTCCAAATTTTCCGTGGGGGTGTAAAAAGAAGAGTAGAAAACACTACAGTACAAATTATGCCACGTGGGATTTTAATGTCGCCGAGCGGCAGACATGTCTCCGAGTAATTAAGAGTGTACACCCCATTCAGGATGTACACCCCACTAATTAAGGGTGTACATCCCGGTAAAGGAGGGGGTCTAATACTAAAAATAAAATATATCCTAGCACAAAATGTGCTATGTGGGGCTTAAATGTCCCCGAGTGGCAGACATGTCTCAGTGTTAAGGGTGTGCACCCCACCAATTAAGGGTGTGCATCCCAAAAAAACGATTTGCACCCAGTCAAGGGTTTGTAGGTACATCACCCAAAGGTCACAAGGAGGACGGGGACCTAAGATGTGAGGGGGAAGGGAGGTACAGGGCGGGGCATGTACAGGGCGTAACCGGCAAAGGACATATCTGCCGCTCGGCGATGCCCTTGTTTCTTATTATTGTTAGTTACAAGATGCAGGGGTCGTCTTGTTAGTTACAAGATGCAGGGGTCGTCTTGTTAGTTACAAGATGCAGGGGTCGTCTTGTTAGTTACTAGATGCAGGGGTTGTCTTGTTAGTTACAAGATGCAGGGGTCGTCTTGTTAGTTACTAGATGCAGGGGTCGTCTTGTTAGTTACAAGATGCAGGGGTCGTCTTGTTAGTTACAAGATGCAGGGGTTGTCTTGTTAGTTACAAGATGCAGGGGTTGTCTTGTTAGTTACAAGATGCAGGGGTCGTCTTGTTAGTTACAAGATGCAGGGGTTGTCTTGTTAGTTACAAGATGCAGGGGTTGTCTTGTTAGTTACAAGATGCAGGGGTCGTCTTGTTAGTTACAAGATGCAGGGGTTGTCTTGTTAGTTACAAGATGCAGGGGTCGTCTTGTTAGTTACAAGATGCAGGGGTCGTCTTGTTAGTTACAAGATGCAGGGGTCGTCTTGTTAGTTACAAGATGCAGGGGTCGTCTTGTTAGTTACAAGATGCAGGGGTCGTCTTGTTAGTTACAAGATGCAGGGGTTGTCTTGTTAGTTACAAGATGCAGGGGTTGTCTTGTTAGTTACAAGATGCAGGGGTTGTCTTGTTAGTTACAAGATGCAGGGGTTGTCTTGTTAGTTACAAGATGCAGGGGTCGTCTTGTTAGTTACAAGATGCAGGGGTCGTCTTGTTAGTTACAAGATGCAGGGGTCGTCTTGTTAGTTACAAGATGCAGGGGTCGTCTTGTTAGTTACAAGATGCAGGGGTTGTCTTGTTAGTTACAAGATGCAGGGGTTGTCTTGTTAGTTACAAGATGCAGGGGTTGTCTTGTTAGTTACAAGATGCAGGGGTTGTCTTGTTAGTTACTAGATGCAGGGGTCGTCTTGTTAGTTACAAGATGCAGGGGTCGTCTTGTTAGTTACAAGATACAAAACTCATGGGTCTCAGTCTGGGGGGAAAATTGTATCGCCTTATAATCTGTAAGATTCCAAGAATATCATACTTCATGCTTTTCTTAACCCCGTTTTATAACACTCAATTGTTGTGTGTTTATAGAGTGGTTTTGTTGTTCTTTTTTGTTGTTAAAGGATTAAAAGGAAGTTCCAAAAATAATTTGTTGTGTGGGAAAGTGTATTTTGCCTACATACAAACGCAAGCACATGACGTGCTCATGACACAACTCCACACACATATTTTCATACATACACACACACACACTCATTTTCTTGGATGGTTCATCAAACAGAAAGATTACAGGGGATATGAATTTTTCTGTATTAGAAGTGGTGTAAGAATTTAAATAGCCCTGGGCCTATATTCACATTGAGCTTATTATGATATATTAGAAGTCCTAAAGTCCTGTTAAATCCTACTACTTTAGGACTTCTAAGATAAAATGATAAGTCTCATACTATCTCAGTGTGAATACAGGTCCAGGTTATGTGTACCAATCTGTCCTCTCTGACTGACTTTCACATAGCAGAGGAGGCAGCTGCTATTTCAGAGTGCTGGGCTAGAATTTGTTTATAATGGAGATGCCTTGCCCAGTGTGCATCCTCACTCTCTCAGCTAAGAGGATTTCAGGACAGTTGGTATTGGAGAGGTACCCAGGGGTAGCAAATGAATTTGTGTAATGAACGAATAGCGTGCTATTTCAGAGTGCTGGGCTGGAATTTGTTTATAATGGAGATGCCTTGCTCAATGTACACCCCACTCTACTCTCAGCTAAGAGGATTTCAGGACAGTTGGTATTGGAGGGGTTCCCTAAAGGCCAAGGAATCCTCAAGGCTGCAGTACTAAAAGTCATTGCTTAATGTACGTCCTCACTCAATCTCAGCTAAGAGGATTTCAGGACTGTTGGTATTGCAGAGTTACTCTGTTGTTGTTTGTTGATGTATCCTGGCTAAAAGACTCCAGGGATCATCCCAACAGCCGAAGCTACTTGAACAGTATGGTACAGATGCTATTTCAGAGTGCTGGACAGGAATGTGTTTATAATGGAGATGCCATGCCCAGTATGCATCCTCACTCTACTCTCAGTTAAGAGGATTTCAGGACAGTTGGCATTGCAGAGTTACCCTGTTGTTGTTTGTTGAGGTACCCTGGCTAAAAGACTCCAGGGATCATCCCAACAGCTGAAGCTCTTGAACAGTATGGTACAGATGCTATTTCAGAGTGCTGGACAGGAATGTGTTTATAATGGAGATGCCATGCCCAGTATGCATCCTCACTCTACTCTCAGTTAAGAGGATTTCAGGACAGTTGGCATTGCAGAGTTACCCTGTTGTTGTTTGTTGAGGTACCCTGGCTAAAAGACTCCAGGGATCATCCCAACAGCTGAAGCTCTTGAACAGTATGGTACAGATGCTATTTCAGAGTGCTGGACAGGAATGTGTTTATAATGGAGATGCCATGCCCAGTATGCATCCTCACTCTTCTCTCAGCTAAGAGGATTTCAGGACAGTTGGCATTGCAGAGTTACCCTGTTGTTGTTTGTTGAGGTACCCTGGCTAAAAGACTCCAGGGATCATCCCAACAGCTGAAGCATTTGAACAATATGGTACAGGTACATCAGCTAGGGATGAGAACATTACGTGTGTGACTGGTTTTGGTGTGACTTCGTCTGAATGGTAAAGTAAACCCACTCTAGAAATAAGTAACAACAAAGTTTTCTGTTTCTGTGTGAGAATCTTATTGACATGTGAGAACCTTATTGGCATGTGAGAACCTTATTGACATGTGAGAATCTTATGACATGTGAGAACCTTATGACATGTGAGAATCTTATTGACATGTGAGAACCTTATTGGTATGTGAGAACCTTATTGACATGTGAGAATCTTATGACATGTGAGAACCTTATGACATGTGAGAACCTTATTGACATGTGAGAATCTTATTGACATGTGAGAACCTTATGGTAGACATGTGAGAACCTTATTGACATGTGAGAACCTTATTGACATGTGAGAATCTTATTGACATGTGAGAACCTTATTGACATGTGAGAATCTTATTGACATGTGAGAACCTTATTGACATGTGAGAACCTTATTGACATGTGAGAACCTTATTGACATGTGAGAACCTTATTGACATGTGAGAATCTTATTGACATGTGAGAACCTTATTGACATGTGAGAACCTTATTGACATGTGAGAACCTTATTGACATGTGAGAACCTTATTGACATGTGAGAATCTTATTGACATGTGAGAACCTTATTGACATGTGAGAATCTTATTGACATGTGAGAACCTTATTGACATGTGAGAACCTTATTGACATGTGAGAATCTTATTGACATGTGAGAACCTTATTGACATGTGAGAATCTTATTGACATGTGAGAACCTTATTGACATGTGAGAACCTTATTGACATGGGCACATATACCCAAACATACACACTTGTGCATAATTCACACACATAAACAGACAGCCAGACAAAGACACAGAGAGAGACTTCAACAATAGCTACAATAAAAAATAAAACTATCATCATGTTTGTTAATGTTTATTGTATAGTCTTTTTGGCTTAGTGGGGATGTCCCCTGGGCAAGGCTTCTCTTAGTGCTGCAGCCAAAGGGGCTAGTTGGCTTAGGGGGACCTTCCCCAATGCCAGCTGTATGAAGTCCTTTTGGCTTAGTGGGGATGTCCCCTGGACAAGGCTTCTCTTAGTGCAGCAGCCAATGGGGTTAGTTGGCCTTTGGGGACCTTCCCTAATGCCAGCTGTATAAAGTCCTTTGGGCTTATAAGAGTGGGGATGTCCCCTAGGCAAGGCTTCTCTTAGTGCTGCAGCCAAAGGGGTTAGTTGGCCTTTGGGGACCTTCCCTAATGCCAGCTGTATAAAGTCCTTTTGGTTGATAGAGTGGGGATGTCCCCTGGGCAAGGCTTCTCTTAGTGCTGCAGCCAAAGGGGTTAGTTGGCCTTTGGGGACCTTCCCTAATGCCAGCTGTATAAAGTCCTTTGGGCTTATAAGAGTGTGAGCAAGGCTTCTCTTATGCTGCAGCCAATGGGTTAGTTGGCCTTTGGGGACCTTCCCCAATGCCAGCTGTATAAAGTCCTTTTGGTTGCTAGAGTGGGGATGTCCCCTGAGCAAGGCTTCTCTTAGTGCTGCAGCCAATGGGTTAGTTGGCCTTTGGGGACCTTCCCTAATGCCAGCTGTATAAAGTCCTTTTGGCTGATAAGAGTGGGGATGTCCCCTGAGCAAGGCTTCTCTTAGTGCTGCAGCCAAAGGGGTTAGTTGGCCTTTGGGGACCTTCCCTAATGCCAGCTGTATAAAGTCCTTTTGGCTTATAAGAGTGGGGATGTCCCCTGGGCAAGGCTTCTCTTAGTGCTGCAGCCAAAGGGGTTAGTTGGCCTTTGGGGACCTTCCCCAATGCCAGCTGTATAAAGTCCTTTTGGCTTGTAAGAGTGGGGATGTCCCCTGAGCAAGACTTCTCTTAGTGCTGCAGCCAAAGGGGTTAGTTGGCCTTTGGGGACCTTCCCTAATGCCAGCTGTATAAAGTCCTTTTGGCTTAGTAAGGGGGGATGTCCCCTGGCAAGGCTTCTCTTAGTGCTGCAGCCAAAGGGTTAGTTGGCCTTTGGGGACCTTCCCCAATAATGCCAGCTGTATAAAGTCCTTTTGGCTGATAGTGGGGATGTCCCCTGGGCAAGACTTCTCTTAGTGCTGCAGCCAAAGGGGTTAGTTGGCCTTTGGGGACCTTCCCTAATGCCAGCTGTATAAAGTCCTTTTGGTTTATAGAGTGGGGATGTCCCCTGGGCAAGACTTCTCTTAGTGCTGCAGCCAAAGGGGTTAGTTGGCCTTTGGGGACCTTCCCCAATGCCAGCTGTATAAAGTCCTTTTGGCTGATAGTGGGGATATTCCCTGGGCAAGGCTTCTCTTAGTGCTGCAGCTAAAGGGGTTGGTTGGCCATTGGGGACCTTCCCTAATGCCAGCTGTATAAAGTCCTTTTCGGCTTCTTTTTTTTTTCAATATAAAGATTGAATGGAACTTAGGTTTTCATGAGCAAGTTTTAAATCTTAATGTATATTATAGAAACAGAAATACGTGTGCACACTATTGGCAACAACAACAAAATGTTTCATAGAACAGGCAACACGTGATGGCTGGAATGTTTAGCCTTTTATTCTATGGCTTTGCTCAGTTGCTTAGGCTTTCGAAAATATACTTTGTTCACATTAGAGCACACACACACACACACACACACACACACACACACACACACACACACACACACACACACACACCAATCAATCAATCAATCAATCAAAATGTATTGTCTTTAAAACAAAAAAAAATATTTGTCTGGCATGCACATAAAACACACATTAACATAGGGATAATAAAACATGCATAATATACAGTAAATACATCATCAGAATTTAAATTGCAATGCAATATAATAAAACACTTGAATACACACACACACACACACACACACACACACACACACACACACACACACACACACACACCCACACACACACACCACATCAGCTCCTTACTTTTGACTTACGAACACAAAGGAATCCAAACTGACACTGATACACACACACACACACACACACACACACACACACACACACACACACACACACACACACACACACACACACACCACATCAGCTCCTTACTTTTGACTTACGAACTTGCCTCAAATATGGACAAAGGAATCCAAACTGACACTGATGATTGTGCTGGATTTTTCTAAGGCTTTCGATAAGGTTCCTCATGGGCGCCTTCCCCGAAAGATCTACCATTATGGTGTCCAAGGAATTACGCACATGTGGATCAAATCCTTCCTGTCGAACCGAACCCAGCAAGTCTTAGTCGATGGGGCCAAATCAGACACAGCGGTAGTGGTTAGCGGAGTCCCCCAGGGCACAGTCATTGGCCCACTTCTATTCCTTCTTTTTATCAACGATCTCCCGGACAGGCTCAAATCTCAAGCATGACTATTTGCAGATGACTGTTTACAGACAGATTAAGAGCACAGATGACTGCAAGATGATCTCAGCACCCTATCCGCGTGGGAAAAACGCTGGGGCATGGAATTCCACCACCCAAAATGCAAGGACATGACATGCTCCAAGTCCCGCAAACCTATCGCCTTCAAATACCACCTGAAGGGCCACTGCCTAGAAGAAATGTCAAGTGCTAAATACCTAGGAGTGGATATTAGTAACAATCTGAACTGGAAAACCCATGTCAACAGGGTCACCAAAAAAGCAAACAATATGGTATGGTTCCTACAAAGAAATTTGAAAACAGCAAATAGAACAACAAAAACAAACGCATACAATACCTTAGTGCGCCCACATCTGTAATACTGTTCAACAGTATGGAACCCCCACACCACAGAACTAACAAAGAATATCGAAGCTGTTCAGAGAAGAGCGGCCAGATACGTGAACAACTGCTACGATACCACCAGTAGCGTCACAGCCATGCTCTCCAAGCTTCAATGGGAATCACTTGAGGCAAGAACATCAAAACATCAGGCCACCATGATGTACAAAGTCGTCAACGACCTCATAGACATCAAAGCGGAACAGTTTCTCCTCCCTGGCAACACCCGCACTAGGTCAAATCACTCATTCAAATACAGTCAAATCACAACAAGAACCAACACTTTCAAATACAGCTTTTCCCCCAGAACTATCCCAGTTTGGAATTCTCTTCCAGCAGCAGCAGCTGATGCTCCCTCCTTAGTATCTTTCAAGAGGGAGCTCAACAACTTGTCTTTCTAATCTCTGACTAGGGGGCCATAGATCAAAGTAGCGGTAAATGAAGGGCAGGAGCTGTGCCGGTCGGGGTTTGGCCCCGGGGACCGCTACGGTAGCCGGATTGGTCTTGCCTGGATACTGTGAACAAAGGTCTATCGTCCTCCACCCCTCCACACACACATACACACACGTTATTTTTGTTTTGTTTTCTCCACACACACTTTGCCCCCAATTAGTTTTCTTATTATTTTATTTTCCGCATTGCGCAACCTCTTAAGTCACTGTAATGTCTACTGCGACAGCGTGACATGAACTTATTGAAGACTTGAAGACCACCCCGTCCCTTTCCCCACACATGTTCAAAATCTCCACCCTCAACCATGCCTCTCCCCCATCACACCCACACCCACACACCCAGAGCTAAACAAACAATTAATAATAGTAATAATAGGACAAAATGCATAACACAAATGAAAATGGATAATATGACTATATCACAAACAGTACTAAATCATATAATAACAAGTGCAACGCTGAGCGGCTGCAAAGTCCCCTCGCAGCATCGCCGAGCTACTCCGAAATCGGAATGTGTCGGCTGTACAGTGATACATAAAAACGCCTATCAAAACAGCACGGTAACGCTGAGTACATAAAAACGCATCAGAACAGCACGTAACTGAATTATTTTTTTTTATATATAGTCTTGGGGTTCGGATCCCGTGATTTGAGCGCGCTCGATCATGCGCACACGCGCGCACAGAAAAATTCATGACAACTGTGTTATAGACCATTCATCAAGAAATGTTGTGAAAAAAAATGTATTGAAATACATGCAAAACTTTGCGAGATATTAGCGATTATGTGTTTCGGGTTTTTGAACCCACACACACTGGCACGACCTTGACCTTAATGTAAAACTAAATATATGATCAGTGGATAGCTTGCATCTTGGCAAACTAGTATACCAAATTTGATGATGATAGACTGAATAGTTTTTGAGAAAAACGGACGAATAGCCGGACGGACGGAGGCACGGCGCCGCCGGACGGACCAGACCAAAAACAATAGTTCCCCGAACCTTCGGCTCGGGGACAAATAAAATAATGTATGTTAAAATTCAACACAGCAACAAAGTCACCCTCTCTGACCCCCTCCCCTTCCCCTTCTCTCTCTCTCCCTCCCCTGCCTCTCTCTTTCTCTCTGTCTCTCTCTCTCTCTCTCTCTCTCTCTCTCTCTCTCTCTCTCTCTCTCTCTCACACACACACTACTCACGCACACACGCACACACACACACACGCACGCACACGCACACACACACACACACACACACACACAGACAGGCATTCGTTCTCGTTGCAAAGCACCCCGTTATAAAACAGGGGACCCAGATAATGGACAACCTCAGCAAGAGGTCACGACAAAGGCCATTTTGTTGTAAGGAGCCCCTAACCTCTTGACTTGAGAGTTTTGGACCCCAATTTTATAAGAAAGGGGGTACATTACAATGGAAACGAAGGCCTGTGGGTCTCTCTGTCTGTCTTTGCTTGATTGCCTGTGTGTGTGTGTGTGTGTGTGTGTGTGTGTGTGTGTGTGTGTGTGTGTGGTGTGTGTATGTGTGTGATGGAGAGAGAGAGAGAAAGAGAGAGACTGAGAGAGAGAGAGAGAGAGAGAGAGAGAGAGAGAGAGAGAGAGAGAGAGAGAGAGAGAGAGAGAGAGAGAGAGAGAGAGAGAGAGAGAGAGAGAAAACAGAAACTATAAACAAATGCTGCTTTTTAAAGCCAAATCACCTGAGCCAAAAATCACTGATAACGTAAAAATAAAAGTGATAGGTGCCTACATTTTCATTAGCTCTCATTTAATTGTCAATGAAAGTATTCTGTTTGTAATTAGGTTAGGTTAGGTTAGGTTACTAGGGACTAAAAACATATCCGTTAGGCTTTCAAGCGTCCCATCCTTAATAATATGATTTTTAACGTACAAGGTTTTATCGTGTCAGGTTTTAGATAATCATTCATCATATTCATATGTCAAATTTGTTATAATATTCCCAGTCATCTACTAGATTTTTTAAAGTGTTAGTATTAGGTGCTTGTTTAACATTAGTTGGTAACTTGTTCCACAAAGGTGCAGTTCTGTTAGTAAAACTTGAGAGAAGTCATAATGACAGGTTAATTTATGAACACAAAAGGCGTAATTTTGTTAAAACCCCCCAATTTTTGTGTGTTAAAACTGTTGGAGTGCATTTTAGATGTGTCAATGTACCATTATCAACAATCAGAAATTTAAAAGCAATTAGTTTGTCCTATTTTATCTTTCTTATCAGGCCACTAGGATCACCAGAACAACACCCCCCACCCTCACCCCTATCCAGGTGTCCCAATTAAAC
>JAGGCT020002838.1:17500-20640 GCA_017654935.2 Phymorhynchus buccinoides | reverse complement strand
ATGACAGCTAGCATATATTGTTCTGTTTCTTAAGTTCTTCTATAATGCTCTTTATTTTGATTAATAGGTGCATAATATAAAATATTCAATGCCCAATAAGCCAGCATTTTGTGTTTGTCACTTCTTTTATTTATACTTATGCAGTCTTGTTATTTGTAATTAAACAAAGAAGGAAAGAAAGAAGAAAGACAATTCGACTTTAGAAAGGTGCAAATGAAATTTGAATATTGATGCAACGTTGACTCAACATGCAGTCAGCTTGATACAGTTCAGTAATCTGTGTTTCCTTTAAACCTCGTTTACCGTCAGGGAGAACGTTTGAGTGATTTCCAGCATATTTTGTATGCAAACTTTACCAATTCCCAAACCTTTTATCTACCAAAGTAACTATGCAATTATAAAACATTCAAGTCGTTGTTTAACGATTCTCTCATACACCTTACCCAGGTGAGGGGTGAGGGAGATAGGTCTAAAGCTCTTGGGATCCTGTCTTGGTTTCCCAGGTTTCAGGATCCCAATTACTTGCGCTTCTTTCCACGCCTGAGGGACCACCCCCTCAGCCCAACACCTGGAGTAAAAATGATGGAGGATATTTAGAAATGATGGGGGAAGTTGTTTTATTAGGCGGTAGGAGATGGGATCCCCTCCAGTTGCTTTATTAACTTTCTTTATTGAAAGTAGGGACATAGCGAGCTGGCATACATGAGGGGAGCATTTATCACATGTAAATTATTTGAAGACTTATCTGATTTCGGAATTTGTTGTCTACGTTCTTGTTCATGTAGAGGGAGGGATGTGGTTTGGCTAGCTTTAGAGAAAGTGTCTGCCAAAGCGTCTGCTGTTTCTTTATTGGAAGATGTTAATTTATTATTAACTTTAACACGGGTCTGTGTAGGGGTGCCTCCTCTGCGCAACTTCCTCAATCTTTTCCAGGTCTTTCCCAAGTCTCTATAATCAGATACTTTAATTTTGTAAAAGTATTCTAATTTAGCCTTAGCCACTATTTTTTAATATATTTTTCAGCTTCTTTTTTTAAATCAAAGTTTTCTTGTGTGGGAAATTTATTAAAAGTATTACTAGTTGTATGTTTTGCTTTTATGGCCTCAGCACATTCTTCATTCCACCAGGGGTTGTTCCTAATGGGACAGAACCCATTCCCCTGTTCTTTTGTGGTCGGAATTGCCGCGCCACCAGCTTGTAAAATTAGATTACGAATATTACAATAATACAGTTCTATATTGTCATCTTCTAAATCTTTAATTGAAGTGTTTGTAAAGTAAGATTTAAATAAAGGCCAATTTGCTTTATCATATATGAACCTTGGGGTGGAATCTTTTTCAGAGGGATCTGAAACTGAATTTAGAATTAATGAAATAGGTTTATGGTCAGATCCTAGAGGGTCTACCAGGGAGGTCCAAAGGTGGTTGTTTTCTAATTGTGGACTAATAAGAGTCAGGTCTATAGCTGTCAGTCTTTGATCGGATCTGTCAGGGTATCTAGTAGGAGTACCGTCATGTAGTAAAATTAGGTTGGAATTATTTATTTTAGATAAGAGTTGGGAAGCCCCGTCGCGAATGGACGTGCACCCGGCCTCCCAGAGGGGGTGATGGGCGTTAAAGTCGCCCATAATGACCCATTGTTCGGAGGGGTTAAAGTCGCCCATAATGACCCATTGTTCGGAGGGGTTAAAGTCGCCCATAATGACCCATTGTTCGGAGGGGTTAAAGTCGCCCATAATGACCCATTGTTCGGAGGGGTTAAAGTCGCCCATAATGACCCATTGTTCGGAGGGGTTAAAGTCGCCCATAATGACCCATTGTTCGGAGGGGTTAAGGGAGCACATCCAGTCGGTAGTGGGAGCTTTAGCATAAGTTTGGGGAAAATAAACATTTGAAATATTCGTTATTTTGTCTTGAATTTTTACTTGAATATTATTTGAATATCTTACTGATGAAATTTCGGAAAGTGGAGAACAAGTTTTAGAATGATATATATTTGTTCTAACATATGTAGCAGTTTTAATCACGCCTCCAGAATTATTGTAGGATGGGGGGAAGCAAAAACCTTCTAAGCGAGGGAGGCCTGTGTGATCAACATTTCGTGACTGTAAACATAAAACTTGGTATTGAATTGGGTTCGTGGCCAGAATATTTATTAAATAATCTTTACTAGCGCAACGCCGAGTCCCAGTAACGCCAGTAAGTACTGGTAACGCCGAGTACAGCAAATTTGAAGCGATTCGGTTAAGAAACGGCGGAGTCGCATAGCGCGCGCGTTTCTGAACCGATTCGCTTCGGGTTGGTACACGGATAGTCACCGTCCCCAGTGATCTTCCTGCCAAATTCGAAGGCAATCGGTCCAGAAACACCGGAGATACGGGCGCCGAGAGGCCGGCGGATGCGCGTTTCGCGCATTTGCCGAACCGCGCAAATGACATGGCCGCCTCTGTTGCCGTTGCCATCGGCTCGTTAGGGCTCACAGCAAATTTGAAGCGATTCGGTCGAAAAACGGCGGAGTTATAAGGCCCGTTTCGTGTTTCAGACACACACACACACACACACACACACACACACACACACACGGACAGTTGGCTTATTACTATATGATTAGTATTTATAGAGCAACAGTTCCATTGTAAGATATTAAATGGAACCGTCTGAGAAGAAGTTTTGTCAGCCTGAGGTTTGAAGGTTTGTTTGGTTTGATTATCCATTATTGGGGGCCTGTTTAGATTTACTAGAAAGTGCAGGTCTATTTCTAGACCTGCTTGGCAGATTTGAGTCACAAACTAGATTTGCTAACCTAAGCAGACTGCTGTCCTTTGCCAGAGGGGTTGGAGCAGAACCAGCCACAGCGGGGAAGAGGGTGGCCAGCCCGTCAAGGAGCTGGGAAGGTTGATTAGTTGTTTGTGCTTTTGCAGAGCAATCAGAACTTGGGTTACTATTTGCTCTCTTGCCGGTTTGCTTGAGGAAGCTTTGGCAAATTGTTCTAAATTAAGATCTGAAGTTTGTGTGGAGGGGATCTCAGGATCCGGTCCAGAGGGCTGGTTTTGTTGTTTTTGTGTGAAGGAGGCCATCAATTTGTCCATATAACTAGTACCGGTTGTGATCATGGATTGTGTCTGTTTGGACACTTCGTAG
>JAGGCT020002838.1:0-12500 GCA_017654935.2 Phymorhynchus buccinoides | reverse complement strand
TTAGTTTCATCATTGCGAAGCTGCTGAGGCTGCTATTATTATCACGTTAATACATCCACATAACAAAACCCCATACCAGCTAAGCACTGGTATCAAGCCTACGGATACAATATCTCATCGCCTCATCATAGAGGTGTTCACAATGGCCAGAACTTGGATAAGACACTTGTTAGAGTGGTCTTCCACCAAGTATGACTAACTTTGAAGCACGATGCTTCTAAGCTCATTGGCAGTGAGACGTTTTTGTGGAAGCAGACTCACTTTGAACAACATGTCATTCCTTTCAACTGTCACAACATTGACTACTGGGATAATTGTTGGCACCAGACGAGGCCCTGACAATCAGAAATCTGTAATGCCGCAATGGGTGCATAGCAGGGCAGCACCCATCTGCACATAATTCTGCAAATAAAAGGAGACTTTGTGTGAACAGTCTCATGACAGTTGCCATCAGAGATTCTGAAACTGATCAAATGATTTTTTACCCACCTATAAAATAATGAATCCACACTGATCGCTGTATTGTACTGCTTCGCGCATAGCAACAAAGGCCAAGCGTTAAGATGAAGGTTAGAGATGTTATCGGTATTTTGGTTAGCATCTATATAACCATAGGCTAATGTACCAATTATGATACCGTTACTGCAGAGATTTAAAATATATTAAAGCAAAAAGTTGAAATATTCTGTGCAAATTCAAGGTCAAGCATTTAAGATGAAAGGCTTAGACATAAAATAGGCATCAGTAATTAAAAAATCCTCTATACACCTTAGCTTAGAAAAAAACCCACATACTTATTTTACGACAGCAGTGCCGCAAAATTGAAAAAGTATAGTTAATACAATAAAATCACATTCTCAAGGTCAAAGGTCAAGGTCAACAAGGCATACTGAGGGGCACATCAGCTTCATTAAAATAGTAGCACACAAATTCGAAGTGATCCTGTGACATGGTTCTTAAGATAATTGCCAGGCAAATGAAAGGACACGAAAGATTGTGATAGCCCTCTCCGCAGAGTGGCTGGGGGCTAATTAGTGCTACAATAGGATATAATTCACATAGTTTGAATCATTTCAGCAAATAATACCATTTTTCTTACAAAAGAAAGCATTAGATACAAAATAATTATGTTAAGTGCATGTTTTTACAGTTCTATAGAGTCCCATGGCGGCCATTTTGAATATGACGTCATAACTCAAAATGCCCAACATTTACAACTTGGCCTCCAACGGATTTGGATTCAGCACCCTCAAAACATGTTAGATCGACATAAAAACCTAATATATATAACAAAACAAGGTCAAGCTTAATTTCGCCTAGACTAATTCAATAATTTGTATTCCTTCTCTTCATTCATTCCACAATTCCTGCATTCACTCACTCTTTCATCC
The DNA here is from genome assembly GCA_017654935.2 of Phymorhynchus buccinoides. Lineage (NCBI taxonomy): Eukaryota > Metazoa > Mollusca > Gastropoda > Neogastropoda > Raphitomidae > Phymorhynchus > Phymorhynchus buccinoides. The sequence continues at coordinate 11,109 of JAGGCT020002838.1, read as the reverse complement.
CATCAACATATACATTCTGTTTTGTCTTACAACAGTTCATTTTGTAGACTAATGTATCGCTGTTGCGGCGGGGAGGGTGTCCTATATAGGAATAGTTTCTACGCTGGTTTATCCCTCAAATCCTTCGTAATGAAGCCATTGGAAATGAGGCACTGCTTTAATACTGGGACCATATTGGCCGGGCAGAAATAAACCAGAAGTCTTCATGATGAAACGAGGAAAGAAAAAAAGACCCATCCATCTTTTAGTGTTATCTCAGTTTTTTGTTATTATTTGCATACTTATGCACATCATTAAAGTTCAAACAAGAGCTGGTAGTGAAATCATTTGTGATAATGCATTAACAAAACACAGACATAATGGAATTTTGGCATAAAATGAGATTTAATTTTTTCGTGATGGAGCAAAGATTCTTTGATAATTCTCAGAAACCCGATTTGATCTTGTCTAGTTTTTATTTTATAATTATTTGAAATGTGGCGTTCGAGATAGATCAGAAATCGGACATAGAAGACAGAACTGTGCCTCTTTCGTTCTATTGACTTGACTTTAAGAATTAACAACAGTGACATAAACAAAGAAATCATTCCAAATTGTCTTTCATGTTGCGGCTGCTTTTAGCATACATAAAACTAGGCATAAATATGCCCTACATAGAAAATTGGTGTTTGGGGGATTGTTGACTATTTTTAGCTTTGCTCTTAAGCATTCGGAGCGACATTATGTTGGTTTTTACATGCACCATCACATTTTCTTTTTCTGAGGCAGCTATATTATATTGTCTATTTGTCTATTGTTCAGTGTCCAGTGTCTCTCTCTCTCTCTCTCTCTCTCTCTCTCTCTCTCTCTCTCTCTCTCTCTCTCTCTCTCTCTCTCTCTCTCTCTCTCTCTCTCTCTCTCTCTCTCTCGCTCTCTCTCCAAATTCACCTACACACCTATGCCTCTTTCTGTTTCCTTCTTGTAATATAAACCTTTCAAATCTAACACGATCTGTTCAATGTGATAGCATGTGTACTATGCATGTGATAAAGGGATTGTGACAGTCTGATCAAGCATGGTGTTTAAAAATACTTGGAGAGCAATCAGAATAGGCCCTACCCTATATAAATACATGTTTGTGCACGTAATAACTGAAGTAGTATTCACAGTAACCTATAAATATTACATGTTTTGTGTACATGATGAACAAATAGAGCTTTCAGAGCTTTCAGAGTGGCCAGTCATTTACATCAACTACAATAGCTTTACTGTGTTAAAAGCACGTCTTTAGTAAACAAAATACATGAAAAGAGTTGTTGATGTCAGTCTTACATTTGGGATAGAGTCAGATTACAACACAAATCCTAAAGTCTGAAAGATGTCTCACGTCAATTCAGTATTTAAATGGACATTTCTCATCATGACGCACTATCAGTTCAGTTCACTGGTTTATTTAACGTCTGGTCACCATTGATGATATTAGACGAACGCTCTATCAATGACTCTAATCATGATCATAAAAAATAATGAACATTTCTAATACCTTTACATTAATAAAAAGCAACCTAAATAACACAAAGACTGACCCAAATGTTGTGTTTGTTCATAAATCTTATTTACAGATGGAGGCAAACGGAGCACAAAAAAACACCAATTGCGAAATTATTTATCACAAACTATGAATGAATAAGAATGTAGTGATCCACTTAAAAACTATTCAACGTAACTTTTAAAGCAATTCAGCAAAGTAATGAAAATCTGGTAAGCAGATATTGCATAAATGTTGCATCTAACTAACAAAGCAGATAGACACCAAATTCAACTGAGTGTACCACAATATTATTATTTACCTGACAGAGCTTCTGAAGCAATAATTTGCAAACTGAGACTACAAATGAGTGACTTAAAAGATGATTTATTCATTCGACATCTCTCCAATAGTACAGTATGTGCTTGCGGATTTGATGCTGAAGATGCTGAACATTTCCTTTTGTATTGTCCTCTCTTCCAACAAGCTCGTGCAGAAACCATTGCATTACTGCCAGATGATGTTAAAACTGACTGTGCAGTGTTATTGTTTGGCAGTAATAATAAAAATGTCTCAGAGAACTCTAGAATATTCCTTGCAGTTTGCGAGTTCATTCAAAAGTCTAACAGGTTTGTGGTCAGCTAGGCGTGCAATGATGCATATGTCAAATTATATTTCCATGCATATTTTGTCCAATTCCTAAACTAAATTATTCAGAATATTACTGATTATAATTTTATTCAACTGTCAAACAAATTCTCAATAACATGATCAATTCTGATTGTAACATGATCCGTCGTTTCCCTTTGATAAGGGGCGCAAGCTTGCACAAACAAATATTTATTCTGCTCTTGACATGACTTTACAATTTCATTTGTTTTGTTGTTGTTGTGTTTTTTTTAGCCCTGGTAGCTTTGTGATGACTCTGATTCAATGCAAGCTGACATTATGTTTTACATTGCCCCTAAAATTCATGTAGATTAGATTTACTTAATTTTTTTGTGTATTTTTTTTTTTTTTTTTTTTTTTTTCCTTTTTGTATATAAGTGTTTACTACTGTTCAGTGTTTTGCTTTTATGTTATTATTTTTTCAATGTTAGATTAGTTTTGCGTGTGCAGTGCTTACTGTGTAACTCAAATATTAGAGTACGCTTTATAAGCTCTTAGCTTGTTGTACTCGAAGTTTATAAATGTATTGTTGCTTTGTTATGATTTTCTATTCTTGAATAAATTCTTGTTTAAGCCAACTGAGTGTTCCGTTTTAGCCTACGGTGCTAATAACTAACAAAGCAGATAGACACCAAATTCAACTGAGTGTTCCGTTTTAGCCTACGATGCTAATAACTAACAAAGCAGATACTCTCCAAATTCAATTGAATGTTCTGTTTTAACCTACGATGCCAATAACTAACAAAGCATTATAGACCCCAAATTCAACTGAGTGTTCCGTTTTAATCTACGATTCTAATAACTAATAAAGCAGATAGACTCCAAATTCAACGGAATGTTCTGTTTTAACCTATGGTGCTAATAACTAATAAAACAGACTCCAAATTCAACTGGTTGTTCTGTTTTAACCTACAATGCTAACTGAAAATAGTCCAGCCACCTCCAGTGACCCAGTCTTTGGACTGACCAGTACCACAGAGATCTCGGACCGTTCTACACGGGATGATGCTGGATATTCTCAACACCAACACTACACGGACCTTGCTGAGCTCATCAGGGATATACGTGATCCCATCGTGTGTGCCTCTGGGATTTTGGGGAACTGCCTGATAATGCTGATCATGCTTCGTCTTCCTTCCTCCACCTACAGTGTGTTCTTCAAAACCCTGGCCCTGTCTGACCAGTTGGTGCTGATAGCAGGGCCTCTGGACCGACTGTTTTACAGCAAATTACACGTAAAATCCTTTAGTGATGGTAGCTGGTGGCAATGCAAGATGCATATGATCACACATCGCGCAGTGACCACTGTATCGTCATGGATGCTGGTGGCACTCACCGTGCTCAGAGCTGCTTCTGTGCTGTGGCCACGTCGTGTCAGTGCTGTGTGGACAATGGGAAAGTCACGAGTTACAGCAGGCATTGTGATCATCTTCATCATTGCCATGAACTGGCATCTTCTCCGCAAATGTGGCAGAAAGAGAGGGGTTTGTATGGTGACTGGGTCGAAAATGTACCTGTTTGAGATTCGCGTATTTCAAATTTATTTCTTACCTTTCGTGATTCTGATCACCAGCAACAGTGTTCTTTTGTGGTCACTGGCCAGATGTGTCAAAACAAGAAGACGTCCTACTGGACAACACACCAGCCAGGATGTCAGAGAACTTGGAGTGTCCTCATGGACTGTCACCTTGATTGTTGATAGTGCATGTTTTGTCCTCCTGACAACGCCGTTTGCTATGACTATCATGATATATGAATATGATTATTCTGATCGGGAACACCCCGCTAATAAATCCGTGTTGCATGCAGTCAGTTATTTCCTGTTCTACTTCAAGAGTGCTGTCAACTTCTTCTTGTACTGTTTGACGAACATCAAGTTCAGAGCTGAGCTGATCCAGACAGTTCAAGAGTTTTACGGGTTATGTCATGTCACCAAGAAAAGTAGTTCTTAAAGTGTTTCCACTAAACTTTAAAAATAATGCATGTATTTACTTAAATATAAGAAAACAATGAAAAGAAGAGACCAAAAAATTAACCTTGTCTGTTTTGAAATATGAACTGCTGCATGGGGCCTCTCCTGTATAATATCTGGTATCCCCACTGCAACAATGGACCCAAAACGTAGAAACCCATTTCAAGCACAACCATTATGCGCTCTCTATGCAGTTAATGATATGATGGGAATAATCGCTGTATCAAGGCAAATAATAACATACAAAGTCACTTGGAGTTTTTGTTATGGTTGTTAATAAATTACCATCATATCAATTTAGGCGCCATAGACTATAATATTTCAGCCTTTTGCCCCATGTATTGTCTTTCGTTTATGTTTTTGTTTTATCGGCAAAACTGATGACTACTTAGGAAGTTGTGTTTAGCAGAGTTTTACGAGTTATGTCATGTCACCAAGAAAAGTATTTCTTAAAGTGTTTCCACTAAACTTTAAAAATGATATGCATATTTGCTTAAATATAAGAAAACAATGAACAGAAGAGACAAAGAAATTAAAGCTTGTCTGTTTTGAAATATGAACTATTGCATGGGGCCTCTCCTGTATAACATCTGGTATCCCCACTGCAATAATGAACCAAACACGAAGAAACCCATTTTAGGCATAGGACAGTTATACGGCCTCAATGCTGTTAATAATATATATGGGAATAATCGCTGTATCAAGGCCTATAATAACATGCAAATTAATTTGTAGCTTTTTTATGATTGTTGATTAAGGGTGCGTGTTATCTGCTTTACGTGTAAGCTTTTAATTCCTGTCGTAAATGATGTCTCTATGTTTGATCTAACGGCTATGAAATGTTAAAGGTTTCATATCCTGGATCTAACACAACACATTGATTTCCCCTTCAGTTCACACCATGAGGCTGCATAGACTAGACACGTGGGATGAAGATTGTAGTTTTAACTTCTTCTGAGCCTCAGGCTGGCATTATTTTTTTTTTAATAAATCAAATTGGCATAAAACCTGTACTGAAAATCATTGTTTGTCTGATAAGACAATGTACTGCACTCGTTTGCTTATTTTGAGCCATGAAATAAATCACCAGAGAAACATTCGTTTATCAATATCACTGTGCAAAACACAACAAGTGCATGTAAATATAAAAGTAAAATAGAGTGACCTCCAGTCTAACTTTCAAAAAACAACTAATACAGTAGGTGTGCGTTTACGCGAAAGACGGATAAGCGAAACTTCGGATAAGCGAAAGCAATTTTCATTTCCCGGCCAAAGCTCTTCTTTGGAAGACTAATTTCCCGACGGATAATCGAAACGACGGTTAATCGAAACTTCTGATAAGCGAAATGCGTGTTTGACTTCCCGCGCACATCTCCCAGACGGTTAAGCGAAAGTTAGTACAAACAGTGCTGTGATACTTTTTCGTCATAATGAGCATTGATTGACGTCATTACTGAAAGTATCAACATTTGACGTTTTCTCAATATTTGACATATGCAGTGGTTGAACGTTTACCTGAAAGTCGGTTAAGCGAAACTTTTGATGCCTGAAAGCAATTTTCATTTCCCGGCCAAAAGCCTTCTTTGGAAGACTAATTTCCCGACGGATAAGTGAAACGACGGATAAACGAAACTTCGGATACCTGAAACGTATTTTGACATCCCGTACAGCTTCCAAGACGGATAAGCAAAATTTTTATGAAAAAGCATGCCTGCACATACTAGTTTTCCCTGTTACAGAAACTGTGTGACTGAAGCCGCCCCCCCCCCCCCTCTTCTCTCTCTCTCTCTCTCTCTCTCTCTCTCTCTCTCTCTCTCTCTCTCTCTTCTCTCTCTCTCTCTCACACACACACACACATGCACGAGCCCGCACACACACACACACACACACACACACACACAGAGAGGCACCTCCAGCTGAAGCTTTCCGATTCGTCATGCACCCATCAATAAGTAATGTCACACACACACACACACACACACACACACACACACACGCACACACACGCACGCACACACACACACACACACACACACACACACACACACACACACACAGAGGCTCCCTTACCTCCAGCTGAAGCTTTCCGTTCGTCATGGATGATGGATACATGACTAGTTAGATGGGCCCATCAATAAGTAATGTCCTTACACACACAACTAAGCATTGCACACACATGCATGCACACTACATACCACACACATTTTCAAGGGTGTTGGAGTTGACACACACACAAACATGCACGCTACGCACTTGTGCACACACTGCACACGCACACGACTGACGTTTTTCACATACACATGTACACAAAAACACACACACACACACACACACACACACACACACACAGGTTCCCTTACCTCCAGCTGAAGCTTTCGTCATGGATGATGGATACATGACTAATTACATGGGCACATCAATATGTAATGTCCTTACACACAGGCACACACACACACACACACACTCAACTTCCTCACACACACACTTTGACACACACCCTTTGCACTGTCATTCACACTCACACACCATTCACACACACAAACACTTTCAGGTTCCCTTACCTCCAGCTGAAGCTTTCGTCATGGATGATGGATACATGACTAATTACATGGGCACATCAATACAGTAATGTCCTGAGCACAACACACACACACACACACACACACACACACACACACACACACATTGATACATGACACACACACACACAGACAAGACACCATTATAAAGCCAGCAGTTAGCCGCTTACCTCCAGCTGAAGCTTTCGTCATGGATGATGGATACATGACTAATTACATGGGCACATCAATATGTAATGTCCTTACACACACACACACACACACACACACACACACACACACACACACACACACACACACACACACACACACACACACACACACACAGGTTCCCTTACCTCCAGCTGAAGCTTTCGTCATGGATGATGGATACATGACTAATTACAAGGGCCCATCAATAAGTAATGTTCTTACAGTTGTAAAACAGCAACTAAGCATTGGATTTACACCGAAACTTTTACATTTATGTAAACTACCCTTCCTTGATAACCACACACATTTTCAAGGGTGTTGGTGTTGATTCTTTTTACAGGCTCAGCTGCAAATATGGCTTTTGGAAAACTACGTCACTTGTGATAATTAAGCTGAACGTCTGCACTCATCATTAACAGGAAACTGTCTGACAAAGATTCAAGCGATCGAACTGCTAGGAAGAACTGAAAGAAGTGCAACACCAGTCCCGTCACCGTTTTTTTGTCATAAGAATATAGATGTTATTGATAAATGAATTGTTATGGTTCAAGACATGGCTACGGCAGACAAGACAGTAATTTTCCATTATAAAGCCAGCACTGTAGGCATCTTTTACGGAAGTTTTCATGCTGTTCTGCCAAAGGCATTGAAATGAGAAAAGTTCTGCAGATTGGGTGCCAAAACTTTCTGAGACAAACACTCAGCATCGATTTGTAGTAGATCCCTTCAGTTTTATTGGCTGATTTGTCACTATGGATGAGACATGCGTTCACATATTACAGCATGATAATGCTAGAATCAAAGCAGTGAAAACAGTTTTGATTAACACCTCCAAAGACGACTAGGTTAAACACATCTGCTGGTACAGCAACGGCTAGAATCCTTTCGTTTGCTGAAGGTATTGATTATGGATTTTTTGGAAAAGGGTCAAACATTACTGGAGCAATCTATGCAAATCTTCTACACAAGCATCAGGATGCTATCATTTTCAAGAGCTGAGAAAGGCCACTAGATGCATAGGCATACTATCCATGAAGACCTTGCCTTCAATCACAAGTCTGCTGTTGCCATGATTACAGTTTATCAATGTAGCTTATAAATTGTTGATAGCCCTCTCTGTCTTGTAGAATTGACTCCCTCGGATATCCAAATGTCAAGATATATTTGATCAATTAACGTTTTCCCATTGGCAATTACATTAACAGTGCTGTGGAGGATTGGAAGGAAAAACTACAAAATTCAATGACGTCATAAATACGATGACGTCATCTTCCAAAATTTGCATGTCATCAATCACAGTGTAGTTGCACAAGTGTGCTAAATTTTGTTTATGTAGCTTAACCCCTTCATAGTTAGGCCAAGAACTTTTTGAACACACGGTAACATGGGTTAAGCGAAAGTGGAGTCTAAAAAATGTCGCTAAAGCGTTGTCACGGATAAGCGAAATTCGGATAAGCGAAAGTCAAAATGTATCTCCCCTGGCACTTTCGCTTATCCGTTGTCGACTGATATATGTTGTGAGCAGCAAAACGAACAATGAAAAACAATGCAAAAAAAGAAAAAAGAAGAAGAAAAGAAGAATAACATAAATAAATAACCGTCTTCAGCTGTCTCACACAATTCGTTGTTGCAGGTCCGAAAGCTTTAAACTCAAATAACCTTGAAACACTTGGTAACTGTCAACTGTATATTTGGTATTTTATCTGTGAAATTCGGGTTGCTCCCACTTGGACAGTGCGTCGCAGCCAGAGGCGTGCTACCCATTTTCTGCATGTGATTTTTGTGTGACTGATGAGGAAGGAAAGGGTGGGGGTGTACATTTTGACCAAATGACAACTTTTTTGTTGCCACTGGGTTTAACTTGTACTAAGTGTATGGGCACATGGGACCTCGGTATACACACTCTTTCTGTCGTTTTACTCTCAAGCTCAGACACACACACACACACACACACACACACACACACACACACACACACACACACACACACACACACACACACACACACACACACACACACACACACACACACACACACACACACACACACACACACATACACACACACACACACACACACACACACACACACACACACACACACACACACACACACACACACACACACACACACACACACACACACACACACACACACACACACACACAACTCTCACACACACGACACACACAGAGAGAGAGAGAGAGAGAGAGAGAGAGAGAGAGAGAGAGAGAGAGAGAGAGAGAGAGAGAGAGAGAGAGAGAGAGAGAGAGAGAGAGAGAGAGAGAGAGAGAGAGAGAGAGAGAGCAGTCATGTATTTTGTTTATGACTTTGTAAACGCCCGCCCAGGCTTTTAAAAATATTTTAGTCACGCAGAGGGGTGTATGTATGTATGTATGTATGCCAGTCAGTCGTTTCCGACCATGACTGCCAGATAGCAGAGGGGGCAGATGCTCTTCTGGCCGGTTGAGCTAGAATTTGTTTAGGGTGGAGATGCCTTGCCCAGGTTACATCCCTACTTTCTCTGCTCAAGGGATTTGAGGACTGTTGGAGTTGGGGAAGGTCCCCAAAGGCCAACCCTTCCCTTTGGCTGCAGCACCAGAGCCAAAATGCCGCCCTCCCCCCACTTTTCGACCAATTTCCTGCAAATGGAGGGGTGGTGGTGGTGTGGGTGGTGGTGGTGGGTGTATGGTGGTGTGGTGGCCTGGTGGGAGTGTGTGGTGTGGTGGTGTGTGTGAAATGGTGTTCCTGTTGGTGGTGGTGTGTGTGTGTGTGTGTGTGTGTGTGTGTGTGTGTGTGTGTGTGTGTGTGTGTGTGTGTGTGATCTCTCTATGTACTTGTGTGTGTGTGTTGTGTGTGTATGTGGGACAAAAAGTAAACTTGCACTAGAGTACCTTTATTTACACACATGTTACAACTTAGTTTGTGGTTTGTTGTGTCCAATTGTATGGACCATTGAACTGAGAGACACTGTACAGTGCACTGTGATCTATATGGGGGTCAGCCCATGTTGTGTCCAATTGTATGGACCATTGAACTGGCACGTGTATGTACAGTGCACTGTATGTATCTGGGGGTCAGCCCATGTTGTGTCCAATTGTATGGACCATTGAACTGGCACAGTATGTACAGTGCACTGTGATCTATCTGGGGGTCAGCCCATTTTGTGTCCAGTTGTATGGACCATTGAACTGGCACGTGTATGTACAGTGCACTGTGATCTATCTGGGGGTCAGCCCATGTTGTGTCCAATTGTATGGACCATTGAACTGGCACGTGTATGTACAGTGCACTGTGATCTATCTGGGGGTCAGCCCATGTTGTGTCCAATTGTATGGACCATTGAACTGGCACGTGTATGTACAGTGCACTGTGATCTATCTGGGGGTCAGCCCATGTTGTGTCCAATTGTATGGACCATTGAACTGGCACGTGTATGTACAGTGCACTGTGATCTATCTGGGGGTCAGCCCATGTTGTGTCCAATTGTATGGACCATTGAACTGGCACGTGTATGTACAGTGCACTGTGATCTATCTGGGGGTCAGCCCATGTTGTGTCCAATTGTATGGACCATTGAACTGGCACGTGTATGTACAGTGCACTGTGATCTATCTGGGGGTCAGCCCATGTTGTGTCCAGTTGTATGGACCATTGAACTGGCACGTGTATGTACAGTGCACTGTGATCTATCTGGGGGTCAGCCCATGTTGTGTCCAGTTGTATGGACCATTGAACTGGCACATGTATGTACAGTGCACTGTGATCTATCTGGGGGTCAGCCCATGTTGTGTCCAATTGTATGGACCATTGAACTGGCACATGTATGTACAGTGCACTGTGATCTATCTGGGGGTCAGCCCATGTTGTGTCCAGTTGTATGGACCATTGAACTGGCACGTGTATGTACAGTGCACTGTGATCTATCTGGGGGTCAGCCCATGTTGTGTCCAATTGTATGGACCATTGAACTGGCACGTGTATGTACAGTGCACTGTGATCTATGTGGGGGTCAGCCCATTTTTGCTCCACGCGTTTTGCCCCGTTCCGTTGTTGCCCCGTCCCGTTCTTGTCTCTATGTGTCCCCTTCTCTATGTGTCTCCATCTCTATGTAACCCATCTATATATGCCCTTCTCTATGTGTCCCCTGATTAGGTTTTGTTGTTTTTTAAATCGAGATCAGAGTTTC
>JAGGCT020002837.1:7500-10073 GCA_017654935.2 Phymorhynchus buccinoides | reverse complement strand
TAACTTCTTCTTCTGAAATGGCTGCATTTAGGTTGTGTTCTGCATCATTTTGAATATTAGCTTCAATATTGTCATCCTTTACAAAATCATCATTACTTTGAAAAACATTTTGGAAATGTTTCAACCAATCTTCTATACTAATGTTATTTTCAACTTTTTCTTTGTTGGAGCAATATTTCTAAGTTGTTTCCAGAAATCTGCTGTGTTTTTATACTCTTTTGCCAGCAATTCTATCTGCTGTCTCTTGAAATCCTTTTCTTTAATTTTTAATAAATGTCGATATATTTTCTTTGTAGCAATAAAAGCTAACCTGGCTTCTTCTGCTCGAGCTATGTCCCCCTTTTTATGGACTAATACCTCTTTACGCACTGCTCTGTAATGATTTAACTTACCTCTGGTTTCTTTTTTTACATCATGGCATTCACTATCAAACCATGCTGACCTTTTCTTCACAACAGAACTACACTTTTTAATCATGCATTTACTTGATTCTTTTAAGCATTGCACAAACATTTCTAAAGAGTTGTCCACACTTATGTCCATTTCATGTATGGCCATAGACAGTTTATTTATGTTATCTTCACTTTCCCATGATTTCACAAACTCAGATTCATAATTCTCATTCCAGATTATTTTGTCATGTGTTATATTTTGGTTACGTTTTCTATTAGTAGAAGCCTCATTCACATTTCCCTTAACTTCAAGTTCGATGCTAACTGGCAAATGATCGGAATCAACCATGCATTCTACAGCAAGTGACTTGAAACAAACAAAAGAAAACAAGTCAACAGAAGTGATAAAATAATCAACTAAACTATCTCCCAACGAACCTATGTATGTACAACTATCGTCAAAATGTTTTTCAACAAGGCCATTTAATATGATCGTATCAAACAAGTTACAACACTCTATTAATTGTTCTCCAAAACAATTCACTTTTGGATCTTGAGATTTCCTAGAAAAATTATTGTGATTAGGGAATGATGTTTCCTCGAAATCTATGCTATCACCAGAAAAGGAGTAGTTCTTTTCAGCAGTTCTTGCATTGAACTCGCCATTCAAGAGAATATAAAATTCCCCATGTACATCATATAGGTTATTGAAACATTGTTCTAGCTGTTCTATTCCAAAGTAACCCAAATGTGGTTTCCAAAATGGAGAATCGCAAGGTGGGATATATGAGCATATATACATTATATCTCTATCAGTTCCAAACAATGCCTTATGTATTTTCAATACAACAGTATTTTCTTTGTCAACATGGACTCTTTGAAGAAATTCAGCAATATGTTTTCTAACTAAAACGATAACCCCTCCTGAGTATCTTCCCTGATGGGAGAGTTTTTTGGCCTTTGAAGTGAAAATGACATAATCAATAAACAATGGAGATTCAAAATCAAACCCAATAAACGTTTATGTAAGGCATATAAAGTCGTAACATAAAAGAACGTTAATAAAATCAGTATTATTTAACTTTGGAAGTAAACCATTTACATTGTAATTCAGAAACGTAGCATTACATTTGTTATTATCTACATTATGTACATAAGAGCTAGTAAGGTCCGATGCTATGTTGCCCTTACTCCCTTCTTTCTGTGCCTCAGAAGACATAGATTTACTACATGATAATGTGGCCCGGCCGAATCCCTATTTGTTATTTCCTGAGACAATATTCTCTTTTGGTTGGGATTTGGGGGGATGGGTACTTGTTTTAGACTTAGTCTGATTTCCTGAGTCTGCTTTTTTAAAGGACTCTACAATGCTGCTTTGATTAGTGGCTCTTTCAGTACTTTTGCTCTTGCTTACATTACCCTGCTGTGAAAGAGATGCAGTGCGTTTTGGACGTGGGCTGCGCATTGGGGTCACAGTCTCTTTGTCAGCAGTCATTTCTTTCTTTCCTTTGTCACGTGAACGTCCTCTGTTCTGCTTGCCAGTTTCGTCATTTTGTAGATTGCCCGTGCCAGTGTCACTAGGTACGTCCCCTGCCCCTGCCCCAGTTGAATTTGTCTCATCTTCTTGTCCCAGGGTAGTGCTAGTGCAGTTTTGTTCTGTGTTTTGCACTGTATTTTGTTCTTTGATTTGCCCAATACTTTGAGAGTGAACATTCTCTTCTTGTGAGGCATCTGTCAAACTGTTGTGATCTGACGGGTTTACAAGTACGTTTACCAGCGTGTCTTCTTGGTCAATTGTCATGTCAGCGTTGTCTTTGTCTTTCTCTTGTCTGTGAACTTCAGTTTCGTTTTTGTCATTTTTGTTAGCAGAAAAGGCTTCAACGTTGTCACCATTTCTGTCCCCACAATCATCCACATAAATCAATTGTTGACGGCTTTCTTGATCATTGCAGGTAGCATTGTCTTTATCAGGCAGGATTGCAGTTGGGATCCCAACACCGTGCACACCGTGCACACTCTTGTACGTTTCGTTATTTACCTAATTTGTCGCCCGAGAATCACGTGAGACAATTTTGTCTTTCACAACAATTCTTTTGTATTGAGAGGTTTTCTGTCCGTTACAGTCATTGCGTTTCAGAGCCTCACTATATGAATGTGCCCCAGGGACAACTGGTACACATT
>JAGGCT020002837.1:0-2500 GCA_017654935.2 Phymorhynchus buccinoides | reverse complement strand
CACGAAGTGGCCACAGCACAGAGGCAGCTCTGAGCATGGTGAGTGCCGCAAGCATCCACCCCGACAGAGGTAACGGCATGTATATGGAATATTTGTAAACCTTGCACTGCCATGCGCCTGTCAAGAAGATGTACGGTACACCGAAATAAGAGTAAAGTATCATCAAACACGGTTCCATCAGTAGCATTATCTGATCAGACACTGTGAGAACTACGAAGAAGACGCTTGACGTGGATGAGGGAAGACGAATTATGATCAGAATTATCATCACGTTTCCAAAAACTCCGAACGTAAAACTAACAGGGTTTCCTATTTGCCAAATCAGATCTGCCAAGTCCTGGTACGGTTGAGGTAACTCATTCCAGGTAGCTCGTTGGAAACGGTTAGACTTTTCCATTTTACTAGTCACAACAGAGACTGGACCACGAAGATAGTTGTACGGCAAATGTCAACGTGAAGACCCTGTCCGCATTCCTGCGCAGGTTAACTGACTGAAGGCAAATGTCAACTTGAAGACCCTGTCCGCATTCCTGCACAGGTTAACTGACTGAAGGCAAATGTCAACTTGAAGACCCTGTCCGCATTCCTGCGCGCTTTAACTGACTGAAGGCAAATGTCAATTTGAAGACCCTGTCCGCATTCCTGCACAGGTTAAGTGACTGAAGGCAATAGTCAACTTGGAGACCATGTCCGCTTTCCTGCGCAGGTTAACTAACTGAAGGCAAATGTCCTGCGCAGGTTAACTGACTGAAAAGACGCAGCAAGACTACGTCTTGAATTGACTCATTTACAAGCGCAGGTTGACTGACTGAAGGCAAATGTCAACTTGAAGACCCTGTCCACATTCCTGCTCAGGTTATCTGAGTGAAGACAAATGTCAGCTTGGAGACCCTGTCCGCATTCCTGACTGACGGCAAATGTCAGCTTGAAGACCCCATCCGCATTCATGCGCAGGTTAACTGACTGAAGGCAAATGTCAATTTGAAGACCCTGCCCGCATTCCTGTGCGCTCTAACTGACTGAAGGCAAATGTCAATTTGAAGACCCTGTCCGCATTCCTACGTAGGTTAACTGATTGAAGGCAAATGTCAATTTAAAGACCCTGTCCGCATTACTGCGCAGGTTAACTGATTGAAGGCAAATGTCAATTTGAAGACCCTGTCCGCATTCCTGCGCAGGTTAACTGATTGAAGGCAAATGTCAATTTAAAGACCCTGTCCGCATTACTGTGCGCTTTAACTGACTGAAGGCAAATGTCAATTTGAAGACCTGTCCGCATTCCTGCACAGGGTAACTGATTGAAAAGACGCAGCAAGACTAGGTTTTGAATGGACTCTTTCACAAGGGTGAAACGGGAATCAGTTTCATAACTTTTAACAGCAAATATAAAAAAAGCCTTCCAGTCAACTTTTTCCTGCATTCCCAGTCGAAGTGTTTATGACACGAAACGTCGGTTGCCCCCCCTCTTAGGTACTTTTCCATTCACCTTGTTTTTTGGCCTTTTAACAGCAACTTCCAACTTTCAACAAAATCTTATCGTTGAAAATGTTCAGTAATATAAAAAGCAACATTTTGCTTGGCTTAGATAAGGGATGTGATTATTGTTACGTTAGTGTTATTTTCTGAAATGAAAAGAACGATGCCTTGACATGGAAAGCTGAAACTATGTGAAGGTGTAACTAAAGTACACATGTCCCCAAACTCACCCGTGTAAAGGAAGCTGATTCATTGATGAAAGGGGGACAGGGGAAAAGCCATCAATCAATATGTTTACTGCAACATTATAAATACATAAGTTTACTTTTTTATAAACATTTCATAAGGTGCAATTTTATTCAGTTCTTGTCAATGCCGTTCTATACTTCCTCAAGACATTAGATTTTTAACAAGAAGATGCAAATAGATTTTACATATATCTTTTCATAGGAATTTTATTTGTTTTAGTCCCATGACATAACTGGTAAAATTCCTGGACTATTTGTACAAATTCTGCTCTGAACTTGCTGTTACATAAACAAAACAAGTAAAACTTTATAGCGTAATTGGAGTACCACAGGACAATACTGACGGAATAAAAGACCCAATATTGCCCATTTTGTATTGGGTCACCCCAGTTTACATACTGCTGTAATATAAAATACATTGTCAGAGGCGTCGACAGGAATACAAAGCACAAACTTAAAACAAGCAAGGTGACAGTCAGTGAAGACACATTCTGATGTCCGGAATCATTGATGGTTTGCTGTAAGGGTACGCGTTTCTTATTTCTGACAGATCTGACCAGCGACCACAAAAGAACACTGCTGGTTACAGTAAGTAATGCGGAAGGAAGCAAACGGCTTAGAATTTGATGAATCCAGTTCAGATACACAACTGGTCCAGATGTTTCGCAGAATGTGTTCCTCATGCGATGATTATCGATTACGTGACAATTAAGCACGGAAAGAATGATGATAACTATACCAGCTGTAATTCGTGAGTTTCTCATCGTCCACGCAGC
>JAGGCT020002836.1:25000-39257 GCA_017654935.2 Phymorhynchus buccinoides | reverse complement strand
GATAGAGACACCAGAGTGACAGAAGCACCAACGGAAACTACAAAGAGACAGAAACAGTGACTTGCATAATGAGTTGGATGTGGAGGGGGCGGATGAAGAACAGTATGAGGTAGAACAAAGTGTAGTTCAGTCTGTGTTTTCTCGTCTAAATGTTAGGAAGGCAAAGGGCCCAGATGGCATTAGTGGTCGAATTTCGAAAGTGTGTACCTCCCAACTATCAGATGTCTTTAGTGCTTCGTTCTCTTGGTCTCTTAGAGTTTGTACAATTCCTGCTCAGTGGAAGTCCTCTACAATATGCCCAGTCCCAAAAAAACGCAGTCCATCGTGCCTCAATGACTATCGTCCTGTCGCGCTCACGTCAATTGGCTATGAAATGTTTTGAAAAAAATCGTCTTACAACGTCTTCTCAAGACCACAACAGAGCATCTTGACCTGCTTCAATTTGCATACAAACAGAACAGATCCACAGATGATGCAACACTCACACTTCTACATAATGCATATGCTCGTCTAGAAAACCGAAACTCTTGTGACAGAATTCTCTTCATTGACTTATTGTCTGCTTTTAACACCATACAATTCCATCTTTTAGCAAACAAACTAAAGCACATGAATGTCAACAACAGACTAGTTTTATGGATCATAGATTTCCTACCTAAATGCACGCAGACTGTGAGATTTCAAAACTCCCTGTCCTCCACAATGTCTGTATTCCACCGGCTGTCCCCGAGGCACTGTCCTATCTCCTGTTCTCTCCACCCTCTATACAAATGATTGTAAAGGAACAGATTCTGCCCCTGTCATTAAATATTCTGATAAAACAGCTTTAGTTGACCTTTCTAACTCAGACAGTACTTACTTTGAGCAGGTTGAAATGTTTGTGTCCTGGTGTGAGGAAAACTATCTTGACCTCAACGTAGCAAAAACAAAAGAAATGGTAGTCGACTTTAGGAAATGCCCGGTACCAATGCCAGATCTCACAATCAAAGGTGTGGCAGTCGAAAGGGTGGATGAATACAAGTATCTGGGAACAATCATAGACAATAAGTTTAGTTTTAGTTCTCATGTTGATCTTGTTTTCTTGAATCTATTATAACATTTCCGTTCATTTGTTGGTACGGTAGCTTGAATGTAAAACCCAAGGGTGTTCTGAATAAGATTGAGAGTGCTGGTAGCAAGATCGTGGGTAGAAAACAAGACAGTTTGTGTTTGTTGTATGAAAAGCGTGTAGTTCGAAAAGCCAGTGAGATCGCTAATGTACAAAGTCACGTTCTATCGCATTGCTATGAACTATTGCCATCTGACAGACCGTTCCGCACTATTCGTTGTAGAACAATTAGAAATTCAGCTAGTTTTGTTCCTAAGTCAGTCGAACTTCTGAACAAGCTCTCTGCTAAGACCAAATAATGAGGAATTATGCATTAGCTTAGGCCTAGAGGTATATCTGGTCAATCTGGGCAGTAGTGTGTGTGTGTGTGTGTGTGTGTGTGTGTGTGTGTGTGTGTGTGTGTGTGTGTGTGTGTGTGTGTGTGTGTGTGTGTGTGTGTGTGTGAGCGTGCGTGCGTGCGTGAGTGTGTGTGTGTGTGTCTGTCTGTCCGTATGTCTCTATGTCTGTGTGTGTATGTGTGTACGTGAGAGAGAGAGAGAGAGAGAGAGAGAGAGAGAGAGAGAGAGAGAGAGAGAGAGAGAGAGAGAGAGAGAGAGAGAGAGAGAGAGACAGAGACAGAGAGAGACAGAGAGAGAGGGGGAGAGAGAGAGACAGAGAGAGAGAGAGAAAGACAGAGACAGAGACAGAGACAGAGAACAAAGTTAAGCTCATGAACAGTTGGGAACGGGAAGGGACCCAAAATATGTAAAAGCTCGGGGTGACTTTGAGAGGGTGGGGGTGAACAAAATGAATGCGATAACAGAAATGGTCGGAAAGAGGGCAGTTCTTTATGTTTTGATAGTCGCTTGTATCGACCCTATGTTCAATTTTTGTTTTGTTTTTGGGTTTTTTGCGAAACATGATTTGTCATTCATTTGTCCTTAGTTTTGTTTCCATTTTTCATGCATGCAAATGTGTTTATTTGATTGTATTGTCCTTATACGAGACTACACTGTAATTTCACCTAACGTAATAATAAAGTATTGTTTACTTTGACTTTGACTTTGACTTTGACCAGAGAGTCATAGACACCAGAGAGACAGAAACACCAGAGAGACAGAAACACCAGAGAGACAGAGACACCACAGAGACAGAAACACCACAGAGACAGAAACACCACAGAGACAGAAACACCAGAGACACAAAAACACCAGAGACACAAAAACACCAGAGACACAGAAACACCAGAGACACAGAAACACAAAAGAGACATAAACACCATAGAGACAGAGACACCAGAGAGACAGAAACACCAGAGAAACAGAAACACCAGAGAGACAGAAACACCAGAGAGACAGAAACACCAGAGAGACAGAAACACCAGAGAGACAGAAACACCAGAGAGACAGAAACACCAGAGAGACAGAAACACCAGAGAGACAGAAACACCAGAGAGACAGAAACACCAGAGAGACAGAAACACCAGAGAGACAGAAACACCAGAGAGACAGAAACACCAGAGAGACAGAAACACCAGAGAGACAGAAACACCAGAGGGACTGAAGCACCAGAGACAAATAAACACCAGAGAAACAGAAACACCACAGACAGAAACACCAGAGAGACACCAGAGAGAGAGAAACACCAGAGAGACAGAGACACCAGAGAGACAGAAACACCAGAGAGACAGAAACACCAGAGAGACAGAAACACCAGAGAGACAGAAACACCAGATAGACAGAAACACCAGAGAGACAGAAACACCAGAGAGACAGATACACCACAGAAACAGAGAGACAGAAACACCAGAGAGACAGAAACACCAGAGAGACAGAAACACCAGAGAGACAGAAACACCAGAGAGACAGAAACACCAGAGAGACAGAAACACCAGAGAGACAGAAACACCAGAGAGACAGAAACACCAGAGAGACAGAAACACCACAGAGACAGAAACACCACAGAGACAGAAACACCACAGAGACAGAGACAACAGAGAAACAGAGACAACAGAGAGACAGAGACACCAGAGAGACAGAAACACCAGAGAGACAGAGACACCAGACAGAACATCAGACAGAAACATCAGAGAGAGAAAAACACCTGAAATAGACAGAAAATCCAGAGAGACAGAAACACCAGAGAGAAACACCAGAGAGACAGAGACACCAGAAGACACACCAGAGAGACAGAAACACCAGAGAGACAGAAACACCAGATAGACAGAAACACCAGAGAGACAGAAACACCAGAGAGACAGAAACACCAGAGAAACACAGAAACACCAGAGAGACAGAAACACCAGAGAGACAGAAACACCAGAGAGACAGAAACACCAGAGAGACAGAAACACCAGAGAGACAGAAACACCAGAGAGACAGACAGAGAATAGACACCAAGATAGAGAAACACCAGACACCCAGAGAGACAGAAACACCAGAGAGACAGAAACACCAGAGAGAGAGAAAACACCAGAGAGAGAGACAGAAACACCAGAGAGACAGAAACACCAGAGAGACAGAAACAGAAACCAGAGAGACAGAAACTCCAGAGACAGAAACACCAGAGAGACAGAGACACAAGACAGAAACACCAGAGCAACAGAAACACCAGAGACACCGAAACACCAAATAGATACACCAGAGAGACAGAGACAAGACCGACAGCCAAGCAAACACATCTTCTAGTCACATCCTATGTGGTCCAGCCCAGTTCAAAGCAAGCACGACGTAATCCTCGATTCCAAGCTGTTGCAGACTGTTTTTCACGCGGTGCCATTCCTCAAAGGTCTCCCAGCTGGCGTGTGATGCTCCGTGTTCTTTGCAGTGTGCATCAGCTGGTGTCTTCTTCAGCTTTTCGTAGGTTGACCTTCCATAAATGTAACACTGTCCTCCAACCTCCACCTGATACCAACAACGAAAGCATTATTCCCTTCACTGTGTCTTTAAAGCAAGGAAGGTGGCAGAGTGGTTAAGACTTTCACCTGCCGATTTCAATGCGTGACCGCAACGTGAGTGACCCGGGTTCGAATCCCAGCCTCAACCTTTCTTTCTATTTCGACAGAAAAATCGAACTGAACGTCGAGTCCTTTGCACATGCGGACTTAAAGCTAGTCTGACCCGTGCGCTTTATGCACATAAAAATCCCAAGGCCTTTGGAAGTTGGTAAGAGAAGGGAGAAATCCTGCTGCCTGGTATGACCAAATTGATAGCTAGTCTTCCCAAGTCTGCCCACACACCCTCCTCATCCTGTTCCCCCTTCCCCCAAAAAATGGGTAGGCGCTGCGCTTGCGGCAATATGCTCTCTTGGGGAAAGCAGACCGAATTACTCTATGACAAGAATATACCAAATACTAAGCATTTTAGACACCCTCCCTGCCAACACCAAATGTTTGCATTGCATGTATTCACTGAGAAGCAACATTCTACCGTTGCTCGGGAAAGGGATAGGGTTAGGATCAACCTCTGTTTATTGTCATGGAACTGAAGGAACCAGACTTTGACATTCAGAGCTTTAAGCATAAGGGGGTGTAGCCTACAATTGTGTAGATAAGTGAGTTGATAATTTAGAGGATGGAGGTGGGTAGTGTCCGTCAACTATTGAGTCGTTATGGAAAGACTTAGCAGTACTTACAAATAGGTATGAATGATATGTGAGTCAGGGGAAGCGAAAGGGGGAGAGAGGTGGGGGATGGGGTAGGAAACATCTACACGAATGGGACCACAATTTATTGCAATTGATTGAAAAATAGTGATAAAACGTAGGTTTGAATTCCCTGCTAAATAAATGCGATTAGACAATAACTTAAAGGACAGGAGAATCACATATACCTACCTACATTCTAGATGAAGTAACAGATGCACACAAAAACTTTCAACCAAAAGAAGAAAGAAAGAGACAGCCTGAATGAATGAATGAATATTGGGTTGAACGCCCACTCGGCTACAAGACCACATATGAGACGAACCAACCACTCCAACCACCATTCAGTGTTCAAATCAGATGCCGGAGGTACTGCAATACCAGGTCTAAGTTGACACAGACTGAATTCTAACTGCAACACTAATGGTGGGAACAGTACAAGGCAAAACAAAGACAACTAGCGGGCCCATAGCCATGAGTGTGTCTTAGACTGTCAACACGAGGTAGTAGTATGCGAATTAGACTAAAATCCCAACACGATGGGCTGTTTAGCCTAAATTACATACTACCACCCGTTTTGACTGTCTAAGGCTCACTCATAACTACAAGGCCTGTGCACTCACCTTGTGTGGCCCACACATCTCCGTGGAGTAGGGACAGGGGGCTTCATCCTCAGAGTCCGCACACTGGGCCACCATGTCACAGGGGAAGAGATGCTCCACCTCAGTCCCTGACCATTGTGAGCAGTTCCACTGACCTAACCTGCTGCCGGGGGAACCCGAGGTCTGCCTCGGTTTCCGATCGAACGAGAAGAAAGAAAATCGAAGTCTGAATCTAATCTTTACAAATAAACCGTCGTAAACGATGCATAATGATGACCTGCTACTAGTCTCGCGTCCGTTCAAAAAGTCAGGGAAGAGATAGGTCCCTAGACCAGATGGGAAAAGAGGCCTGTATGTTAGAAAATATGGATAAAATTGTATAAATGTGACTGTCTGCTTGGGTTGGTTTATGAAAATGACATGGTTTGTGGGCACTGTTAGGGTGAAGCTGCCCCGCACCTCTCCGCCCCAACGACTGTCGCTACATTTGTCCCAGACTCCTGTCTGTACATAGCCTGTAGAATAAACATAGGGAGACTAAAACAAATGAAACCCACAAAACTTTTAACATCAAAACCATCATTTTTATTTGTTTTTTACATGTGTGAAGACGAGTCAATGCATTTGGCTTAAATAGCATTTTATTTCTGAAAGTCACAAATGAAAATCAACAATGATCATTAGATAGGGCAACAAGTGAACTTATATAAAGCCCTATCTTAAAGAACAATGTGCAATGCATTTAAGTTGCAACAGTTTTTGGGGGGTGAGTATGGTTCACCTAGAGGAGTGGACGCAAATTTCCGAAGCGGAGCAATTAGTTAGCTTTTTCGCTAATTATCACGGCCAGGGAAGAAATTATGCCTCCTAATTAGGTGTAACTGCTTCTGCTGCTCCCCGACATCATTTCAATATAAAACTGTGACAGAAAACCGATGGATTAAATCGACTATAGGGCCTACGGAAATTTGAATTGAACTTTCTATTCATCCGCCATAGCTGATGGGCCGAAAAACCAAGCGACAGCGAAAGCCAGCAAGTTCAGGCAGTTCTCAACCAGGGTCCAGCAAATCTGACACCTCCATTAACACCAGTGTGGACAATACTGTCAGCCAAAGTGCAAGCAAGAAACAGAGAACTGATGTAGCCAGAGTCGAACGCGTACGAGACAATCTTTCAAAGTTTGTTTACCAGCCACAAGACAACATGGCGGCGGCCGATAGAGAAGCAGCTGAGCCCATCGATGATTCAGATCAGGTATTTTCTCAAATGTCCGATAGTAAAGGTGTGACTAATGAAGACTTGATGCTGAAACTTTGTGCTAATAGGAAGGAAATATCTAAACTGAGGCAGACTATCGAGGAACTGCGTGGTTCCGTCTTCGATCTGCAGACGGATAATACGAAGTTGAAACAAGAAGTGGGGCAGGCCAGGGAGAGAGAGGAAGAAACGAAGATCAGGATACAAGAAGTCAAATCGAAGCTGATCTGGCTGATAAGCGTGTAGAAGAGTTGTCAGCCTACGTTCGTAGAAACAATATCAGAGTGTTTGGTGTGGAGGAACCGATGGAGGGTGGCCGTTCGAAAGAAAGCTCAGAAGAATGTGAAACTAAGATTCTGAAGTTGTTCAATGATAAATTGAAGCTGAAAGTAGAGAAGAATAACATTGAAGTGGTCCACCGTGTTGGAATACACAAACCCCATCCTTTTGCGTCTTCCTCAACGACCAACAACCAGTCAGCTGCACCCAGAGGGCGTCCGATCATCGTTCGGTTTGTCTCCAGGCGTGTGCGAGACTCTGTCTTGTATTCCCGGAGGAATCTTCGTGGCACGCGTGTGGTGATGGTGGAGGACCTGACGCCGCGAACCTACTCCCTGCTGTCCACGGTCAGGAACGACCACACAGTGTGCCAACAGGCTTGGACCAAGAACGGTAAAGTCTTTGTCAAAACGTCAGCTGGACAAATTGTAACTGTTACCTCGATGGCTGATTTGAACGGCCACAGACGCTAGGCCTAGCTCTGTTAGAAATTGTCGTCTGCTATGAACTGTGACCTAGTTTGCGGCTCTGGGCCTAGATAATGTTGTAAACGAGCTCGATTGTGTGTTAGATTCAATCCGAATTGTGATTTGGTCTTACCACGCAGTGTACATATTGTAAGATAAGTTGTGTCTAATTATTGCTCTTTCTGGTGGGGGTTTTTCTCGTTGGACATTGTCTCAGTGGAGATTGGATGGATTTGAGAGGAAGGAATTGTTTTGGTCACGTGTTTTTGTTTTGGTCACATACACATGACATGTGTTTTGAGGTAGGCCTACATTTTCTAGATACTGTTCCAGTGCGTTATTTTTTTCTTTGTTTGGGATTACGAGTGTATTTACTTTTATATTTTGTATCTGTTACATTGTGTCTTTTTTATTTTGATTTATATTTGTTATGTTCCTCTGTTTTGAACCAATTTTGTTGCCAGTGGTGTTTGAAGTCAGGCGCGCCTGTTCAGACGGCATGTTGTTCATGGTTCATGGTTGTTGGACGAGTGTTGTTGTTTAATGTGCTTGTGTACAGGTAGTACAGGTGGTACAGGTGGTAGGCCTTTGCGCTGACCAGGTGTGATGTGATTGTTTATTTAACCGATTTGGGTTTTTGGATTTTCGTGTTCTCGGATTTTTTGGTCAAAGAGTGAAACAAGAGTCGTTACGTTTTTTTGTGGGTTTTTTTTGCTTCTTGGATTAATTTGATGTTGGTGTTGGGGCAGCAGCAGACCCATAGGATCATAGGATGTTTTGTGTAACCGGGTTGGGTAAGTGTGATTTGGGTGTTGTGTGCATGATGGGTGTTGTGTGGATGTTTCGTCTAAAGATTTGTACGTTTTGTCTGTTTTGTCTGTGTGCTCCCCTGAATTTACAAACACTGTTTGTCTTTTTGCCTTTGCATTTCCCCAATATTTTTGTGGGGTGTTCTTCAACTGTATTATTTTTACTACTTTTCACTGTGGGCCTGTTTCAAATTATCTGTTCTTTGAGGCCAAGCTCTGATCTGACAATTACTACGTGCATGTTGATGGGCTACTGTTTGTGGCAGTTCGGATGTTTTTCGGTGCCGCTGTCTCAATGCAATTTATTGGACTATGTGTTGGTCTTTAATGTGCTTGAATTTTTCAATGTTTTTGAGTGGAATAGTTGGATGTTTATTCACATTTAAAAATGGAGACGCTCAAGATATTCAGCTTCAATGCAAATGGTCTTAAAGACCACCACAAAAGAAAAGACGTATTTGATTACATAGGAAAACAAAAAGCACAAATTATTTTTCTGCAAGAAACTCATTTAAAGATTATTTCTGAAAACTGTATTAGATCACTGTGGGGATATGAATGTATTTTGAACGGGATTGAGACTAATAGTAAAGGTGTGGGGATTCTATTTAGCAATGATTTTGAATATAAAATACACGAAATTGTTCGAGATGTGACTGTGTGTTATATTATTATTGACATAGAATTACTGGGTAAACGGATCACTATGGCCAATATATATGGACCAAGTGATAGAGACTGTCCACAGTTTTTTGAAGATGTTATGCTTAAAATTGAAAATATAGGTAATGAAAACATGGTAATTGGAGGAGACTGGAATGTTGCACTGAATGTACATCTTGATACTTTCCGGTATAGACAGACTAACCGCCCCCGTACAAGAAATAGTTTACATGAAATCATGGAAAATTATAGTTTAATAGATGTGTGGCATGAACTTAACCCTGACAAGAAACAATACACATGGCGAAGATTTAATACCACTCTACAGGGTCGGTTAGATTACTTTTTTTTATCACAAATGATTTGATGCTTAATGTTAAAAATGCTTCTATTAAGTCAGGCTACCGATCTGATCATGGGATCATTTCATTACAGTTTCAGACTAATGTTGTTAGACGTCCCGGAACATATTGGAAATTAAATAATGATTTATTGAAAGACAAACACTTTGTTAACCTTGTTAAAAAAACCTATTCTAGAAACTAAGAAAAAATATTGCCTTGTAATTTATGAAAAAGATAATATAAACAATGTCTTGGATGAATTGCTGCAACTAGATATAAGTGATCAGCTTTTTTTAAAAATGCTACTCATGGAAATCAGAAGTAGTACCATTTCTTATTCTGTACATAAAAAGAAAGTAGAGAAACAAAGAGAAGAAAAGTTAATCCAAGAAATATCACATTTAGAAAAACATTTAAATGATAGTAATATACAAACACTAGAAGAGAAGAGGCAATTACTTGAAGATTTAAGAAAGAAAAAGGTGAATGGTATGATCATTAGATCAAGGGCTAAATGGGTCCAAGAAGGGGAAAAAAACTAAGTATTTTTGTAACTTGGAAAAAAGAAATTTTGTAGAAAAATCTTTATATTGTGTTGAAACTGATCAAGGTGACATTTTGACAGAGCAAACAAAAATAAAAAAAGAGGTACAAACATTCTATGAAAACCTATATGAGTGAAGAGAATCTAAAGTTAGAAAGGTAGAGTTATCAACAATAGTGGAGGGACCAAAATTATCAGAGGAAGCCAGTGCTTCCATAAAAGGCCCTATCACATTGACTGAAGCCCTAGATTCACTGAAGCAAATGCAAAACAATAAAAGTCCTGGTTCAGATGGATTTACTACAGAGTTTTTAAAGTTCTTTTGGTGTGATTTGGGGGTTTTCTTAGTGCGTTGTCTGAATGAAAGTTTTGCAAAAGGGGAAATGTCCATAACTCAAAGACAAGGTATTATTACCTGTATTCCTAAAGAAGGGAAAGAGAAAAAATATTTAAAAAACTGGAGACCAATAACACTTCTTAATACGTCATATAAAATCGGAGCTGCATGCATCGCACAGAGACTAAAATTAGTATTGCCTGATATCATACATGACAGTCAAAAGGTTTTTTTACCAGGCCGATACATAGGGGAAAATATTCGTTTATTATATGATACATTACAATACACAGAAACACATAGAATACCTGGATTGCTTCTTATGGTCGACTTTCAGAAAGCGTTTGATAGTATTTCTTGGTCATTTGTTCAGAAATCCTTGGATTTTTTTGGGTTTGGACCAGATATAAAGCAGTGGATAGCAACATTCTATAAAAATATTAAATCATGTGTAACGATAAATGGTAGCTACACAGAATGGTTCAGTATAAACAGAGGTGTGAGGCAAGGGGATCCATGCTCACCATACATTTACTTAATATGCGCGGAAATACTGTCATTATTAATTAGGAAAAATAAAGACATTTGTGGCATTAAGCTTTTAAACAATATTGAAATACTTTTGTCTCAGTTTGCAGATGACACAACAGTTTATTTAGATGGGTCCAAAAGGTCATTTGAGCAGTGTATGTACTGTTTGGAATATTTTGCCAGTATATCAGGACTTAAAATAAATATTGATAAAACGCAAGTAGTGTGGATTGGTAGCAGGAAAAACTCCAGACTCAGATACATGCCAGACAGACAATTAGATTGGAACCCACCAGTATTTAAGGTTCTTGGAATATTTTTTTCAACAAATATTAATGAAATAGTTTCATTAAACTATGATAATAAAATACATGAAATTAGAAAGTTATTGTCTTCTTGGTCTAGGCGACAACTAACTCCCCTAGGTAAGATAACAGTGATTAAAACTTTAGCCCTATCCAAGCTTGTTCATTTATTTACTAATTTACCAGACCCCTCCATACAATTCATGCAGGAGCTCAATAATTGCTTTTACAGATTTTTGTGGAATGGGAAAAATAGCAAAATAAATAAAAGACTTGTGTGCTCTTCTTATGAGAAGGGAGGTTTGAAAATGGTTAATGTTTATAATTTTTTATCAGCTATGAAAATATCATGGTTAAAAAGAACTGTTTGTTCAGAAGAGAACTTGTATTATAAAATGTTGATATGTATTTGTCCTAAGATGGAAAAAATAACACATTTTGGTAGCGACTATGTCACGGAAGTAATGAGAGCTTGTGACAACTTGTTTTGGTTAGATGTATTAAAACACTATAAAATAATGTATGAAAAATCCATGCCTACAAAATCACAAGAATTTCTTGCTGAAAGTATTCACTTCAATAACAATATTATTAGGGATAGGCAAACAGTATATTTAAGAGAATGGTCAGAAAATGACATTAACACCATTAAAGATCTTGTTGACACAGAAGGGAATTTTCTAACTTTTAATAGCTTTAGAAATACATATCCTATGGTTATAACGAACTTTCTGGTATACAGTGGCATAGTTAGAGCTGTGACTAAGTATAGAGAATCCCTGGAGATAGAATTGTGTAATAACTCAGCTAATGAATATTCTAAAGTTTGGAGTTTAATTAAATTTACACCAACTAAAATGATATACCAGAGTATAACAGATTGTGATACCACACCACCCAGTGTTAGAAAGTGGCAACAGCGATATCCACAGGCAGTCTTGAAATGGGAAAAAATATTCATAAAACATTTCAAAACTACTACTGATTGTCAACTGCGGTGGTTTCAGTTGAGAGTATTACATAGACTCCTGCCCACTGAAAGATACTTGTTTTTATGTAAAATTTCAAATTCTCAAACATGTACTTTTTGTGGCATAGAAGATGAAACTTTAGTCCACCTTTTCTGGACTTGTAACCATGCTCAGGTTTTTTGGACAAACTTTATTTCTTGGATTCATAACGTTTGTAACCATACACATAATTTTAGTCTTTCAGAAACCCTAGTTTTGCTAGGATGGAAACAAAACCAAAAAACAGATAAAGTCATGGATCTGATCATACTATTGGCTAAATTTTATATATTTAAATGTAAGCTAAATAAAGCAATCCCATGTTTGACAGCCTTTAAAAAGTATCTGAAAAGTCGCTACTGGGTGGAATTGTCTTGTCATTCAATGGAAGGGACTATGGACAAATTTACATATAATTGGAACGCTTACAAACCTCTGATTGATAGCTGCGAGTGAAAAGAGTAATGTAGTACAATAAATTTATATTGATTTGTGGGCTTGTATTGTTATAACATAATTTCTTTTATTTGTTTGTTCTTTAAAGAGATGAATTTGGCTTGATTAGAGAATGGAAATTATAAACTTTTGTTCTTACCACATAAAAAACAAACAAATTTGAAACCTCTTTTTGGTATGTACATAGGCAATTTGATTGTGACTGACACCCTGAAGAGACCTCTTTTTGGTATGTACATAGGCAGTAGAAGCGAACATTTACATGAATAGGAGAGAGAGAGAGAGGGAAAGGGGGGAGAGAAGAGAGAGAGGAGAAAGAGAGAGAGAAAGTTTATGTATGTTCCTGAATGTGTATTTCTACTTGTGAGTGAATGTATTTTCTATGTATATTTGTAGTAATGTTGTGTTACATGATTTATGTTTGCTTGTTTGCTTAAAAATGAAAAAAAAACCAACTTGGGTAATCACTAAGCTATTATAAAAAAGGGTTTCCAACCTTCTCATTTCAACATGATTACAAACTCAGTCACTCACTCATTCACTCTATCAAATCAGTAACACAAAGAAACACTTTATATTTCAAATGCAATTTATTGTTTGACTGATTGATACACTTTTATATATGTTATGTTATCCATATATACTTAATATTGAAAATGCATATTGATGGATGGGTGGGTGAGAGAACGAAGGACCTCCGAATTTTGGAGTGGAATCAAAATCATAGCTTGATTAATGAACTTTTTATTACTAATTTTTTGTGTAGCATTTGTTTCCCCGAGTCACCCTGTCTGATCAAGAATTGGTACGATTAGCCTGTAGTATGGGCCAACAGTAAATTTGAGGATACCACAGATATTAAAATTGCAGATCAACCTTGTGTTTCCTACAGTAACAAATTGGATTATGAACTTTTTATTACTATTTTTTGGTAGCATTTGTTTCCCCGAGTCACCCTTCTGATCAAGAATCTACGATTAGCCTGTAGTATGGGCCAACAGTAAATGAGAGCACTAAAACAGATGGTTTCCTACAGTATTGGAATACCATGGCACAGCTTAATCTTGTGTGGGAGACTATGACTCTCTGCCTAGGGGGCGTTTGCATCGGCTCTAGTGCTGCAGGCAAAAGGGACTCATTGATCACGTGCGACTTTCCCCAACACCAGCTGTCCGCAAATCTCTTTGGCAGAGAAACCAGTGACAAGCATACACAGTAGTAGTAGGGGCCGAGGTTTACAGACCTTGTTTTGCATTTTGAGGATTCTCAGGATGACTGGATGACGTCATATCTTGTTAGTGGGGTATGACGTAATGTCCGGGTATGACATCATAATCCGTGCATGACCACCTATGCAGTCTGAGGAGTCACATGACCGGATATAATGCTATGCCTGGACATGACGTCATACCCCATTTGACAGGATATGACCTCATCCAGTCATCCTCAGAATCCTCAAACTGCAAAAGGTCTATAACACGCGGCCCCCACTACTCACAGTGTGGGTTTAGCATGTACCAGCATCAAGACCCTTCACTTTAAAGACCCACCACATCCAGGAGTGAAAATCAGTTGACACGTGTTTCCCTCTCTCACTGGTAAGACATCTTATTTTGGCCAGGTGTGACTCCCATACAAATGACCCCATATTTAAAACGAGATGGACACTTTGAAGAGCAGCCTCAATTTGAATTGGGGCATTTGTATGTGGGTCACACGTGGTCAGAAAAAATCAAGGGACTTAATTTTGTTGGGTCAGTGTGACTTTAACAATTAGAGCAGAGTGATGTTTTCAGTGAGGATCAGATACTTATTCAAAGATCTGGACCTGAGAATGTGAATCAGGAAATCTTGGAAAAGGCTGTATATGCTGAAAAGGCTGTCGTGCAAACGTTTGTTTTTAATGCAAATATTGAAGATG
>JAGGCT020002836.1:0-7500 GCA_017654935.2 Phymorhynchus buccinoides | reverse complement strand
GGAGTTACCCTCGATTCAAATCTTACAATGAATACACAGGTTATTAATCTCATGAGCTCAGACGAATCAGTGCTGTTCGACACTTTCTGTCTGTTGCAGCCACGAAAACTCTTATTTCTGCCTTTATTCTTTCCCGCATTGACTATTGCAACTCTCTTCTCTGTGGCTGTCCTCAGTATCTCCTGCAACGTGTTCAAAAACTGCAAAACAGTGCAGCACGCCTCACTCTCAAGATTCCACGTTCTGATCATATAACAACTCATCTTCGTAACTTGCACCGAAACAAAGGCAAGCTATTTTATACTTGATTCTAGCTTCTACTGGAAGCCAGTGCAAGTTACGAAGATGAGTTGTTATATGAGTGGATTAAAATGTCTTTTAAAAAAAAAAAATAATAATAAAAAAAAAAAAATAAAAAAATAATGTTTTTATAATCGAACATTAGAATCAAGACCAGTTGCAAGAACTTGGATTCTTGATCTATGTTCTAAAAAACATGGCATACCATCTTTTAAAAAAAAAGACATTTGGACAAAAAAGTTTATCAAATTTTACTAGTTGTGCATTTCAAATGCTCCAACTTTCAAGTCCTTTAGATCAGAGGCATGGTGCACAGCAGCATACTGAGATTTTATTTCAAATCTATTTTTAGCCTTTTTGACAAAATCAATTTTTTCCTTTTGGACACCATCTTAGTTGCTGGCCCTCTCTGATCGTGTCGTTTATCTTGTCATATTTGAACATTGTAATGTTCACCTTTTTACATAAGATTCTTATTTCTATTGTTTTATCTGAGTGCTGGTTTGGCTTTTTGGAATTTTTGCTAATATACAACAGGGGAAACCCTTCCCACTGTGGAAGGACCTTGGTGTTGAGGTGAAAATTTCACATGACATGGGTAAGATCCCAATGCCGTGTTCACCTGACGAGATCCTCATAGGATCGAAACAGCTGTCGTGGACTGGGCTCTGTCTGCACAAAGGGAGGAAAAGCCAAACTAGCACTCTATGTTTTTTAGAACATAGATCAAGAATCCAAGTTCTTGCAACTGGTCTTGATTCTAATGTTCGATTATAAAAACATTAATGAAAATTTTTTTTTAAAGACATTTGGACAAAAAAGTTTATCAAATTTTACTATATATATATATATATATATATATATATATATATATATATATATATATATAATCTATCGTACAAGAATTGAAGAAGAAAAAACAACCACACCATTAAACTTTCCTCTTATATATAGTTTGCTTTAATAAAACTTTGTTTGTGTCCAGTGTATCAGTTTGTGAACCTAAGAAAGAAACTCTATAACTTTAATTTTAACATTACGATTTGTTCTGTGTTCTGAAAAGAATAAAAGAAAAGAATATTATCAAGGGGTCGGTCAATCCTTTCCCCCTGCGGTGCTGCATTGTCATTATCTGGTCATTTCATGGGTAGTTAGTTCAGCAGAGATATCATAAAGGGGTCGGTCAATCATGTCCCCCTGCGGTGCTTCATTGTCATCATCTTGTCATTTCATGGGTAGTTAGTTCAGTGGAGATATCATAAAGGGGTCGGTCAATCCTGTCCCCCTGCGGTGCTGCATTGCCGTCATCTTGTCATTTCATGGGTCATCTCGGTCATCCTTGCGGTGCTGCATTGCCATGTCATTTCAGTGCATGGGTAGTTAGTTCAGTGGAGATATTTAAAGGTAAATGTTGGGGCGAAGTTCTCTTTAAAGACACACTGACGCACCACGATTAAGTCCTTTTGTGTTTTTTTCCTGGGTGGCTGCGACCCACATACTAATGTCCCCAACTTTAAATTGAGGCTGCTGTTTAAAATGTTTCGGTTTCAATTTGGGGACATTTGTACGGGAATCAAACTTGGTCAAAAGAAGATTTCTTACCAGCTATAAGAGGGAAACACGTGAAACCCGTGATTTTGACACGTGATCTGGTGGGTCTTTTAGTGTCCTCTGGAGCAGGCCATTTGCACTGAGAGGCCTTCAGTGACATGAAGCAATCAAGGCACCACTAGAAAGATAAGCACACAGCATCTAAACCAAGCAACTTTATATGCATATGTAAGAAGCAAACTTGAAGATCACTATTATTAACTAAAATGGATTTTCTCAGAATGTGTGAAAAATGTCTTAGTCAGTCAGCAGTGCAGCCTAGAAGTCTGAAACCCGAGTTCGACTCTGGGCATAGTTTTGTTCCTCTCACTCTGCACAAGGCCTTAATATGGTCTGAACATGGAGTCTTTCGGATGAGACGATAAATCGAGGTGCCCATGCACGTAGCACACGTTAAACCCAGTAGCAACGAAAGAGTTGTCATTAAATTTGGTCAAAATTTAACACACATACACACGCCCTTTCCGTCCTCATCAGTCACACAAAAATTGCATGAAGAAAGGGTTGCGCGCCTCCGGCTGCGACGCTCTCTCCAGGTGGGAGCAACCCGAATTTCACAGAGACGCCTCTAAAGTGCCAAATACCCAATAAAAGTGTTTCTTTGTTTTGAATGTGATGGGGTGGTAAGGGTAAGGATTGGGATAAGGAGGAGTTGATGAGGGATAAGGATCAGGATAAGGATTGGAGGGTGTTAATTAGCACGCACCATGCAGGCCAGGAACATATAGCCGGAAACCAGACAGTTGTTTAGCTTTTGTTTATTTGGGTATTAGGAAATACTAGGAAAAGAACTAGGGAAGACAGTGCAGCAAATAAGATCCTGCAACAACATAAAATTACACGCATAAACATAACCAAGAAATAACAATGATTAGGTACGATTGTAGGCCTTGCACCATAGCACTCAATGTACGATTGTAGGCCTTGCACCATAGCACTCAAGGTACGATTGTAGGCCTTGCACCATAGCACTCAAGGTACGATTGTAGGCCTTGCACCATAGCACTCAATGTACGATTGTAGGCCTTGCGCCATAGCACTCAATGTACGATTGTAGGCCTTGCACCATAGCACTCAATGTACGATTGTAGGCCTTGCTCCATAGCACTCAATGTACGATTGTAGGCCTTGCACCATAGCACTCAATGTACGATTGTAGGCCTTGCGCCATAGCACTCAATGTACGATTGTAGGCCTTGCACCATAGCACTCAATGTACGATTGTAGGCCTTGCACCATAGCACTCAATGTACGATTGTAGGCCTTGCACCATAGCACTCAATGTACGATTGTAGGCCTTGCACCATAGCACTCAATGTACGATTGTAGGCCTTGCACCATAGCACTCAATGTACGATTGTAGGCCTTGCACCATAGCACTCAATGTACGATTGTAGGCCTTGCGCCATAGCACTCAAGGTACGATTGTAGGCCTTGCGCCATAGCACTCAATGTACGATTGTAGGCCTTGCGCCATAGCACTCAATGTACGATTGTAGGCCTTGCGCCATAGCACTCAATGTACGATTGTAGGCCTTGCACCATAGCACTCAATGTACGATTGTAGGCCTTGCACCATAGCACTCAATGTACGATTGTAGGCCTTGCACCATAGCACTCAATGTACGATTGTAGGCCTTGCACCATAGCACTCAATGTACGATTGTAGGCCTTGCACCATAGCACTCAATGTACGATTGTAGGCCTTGCACCATAGCACTCAATGTACGATTGTAGGCCTTGCACCATAGCACTCAAGGTACGATTGTAGGCCTTGCGCCATAGCACTCAATGTACGATTGTAGGCCTTGCACCATAGCACTCAATGTACGATTGTAGGCCTTGCGCCATAGCACTCAATGTACGATTGTAGGCCTTGCGCCATAGCACTCAAGGTACGATTGTAGGCCTTGCACCATAGCACTCAATGTACGATTGTAGGCCTTGCACCATAGCACTCAATGTACGATTGTAGGCCTTGCGCCATAGCACTCAAGGTACGATTGTAGGCCTTGCGCCATAGCACTCAATGTACGATTGTAGGCCTTGCACCATAGCACTCAAGGTACGATTGTAGGCCTTGCGCCATAGCACTCAATGTACGATTGTAGGCCTTGCACCATAGCACTCAAGGTACGATTGTAGGCCTTGCACCATAGCACTCAATGTACGATTGTAGGCCTTGCGCCATAGCACTCAAGGTACGATTGTAGGCCTTGCGCCATAGCACTCAATTGTACGATTGTAGGCCTTGCACCATAGCACTCAAGGTACGATTGTAGGCCTTGCGCCATAGCACTCAATGTACGATTGTAGGCCTTGCGCCATAGCACTCAATGTACGATTGTAGGCCTTGCACCATAGCACTCAATGTACGATTGTAGGCCTTGCACCATAGCACTCAAGGTACGATTGTAGGCCTTGCGCCATAGCACTCAAGGTACGATTGTAGGCCTTGCACCATAGCACTCAAGGTACGATTGTAGGCCTTGCGCCATAGCACTCAATGTACGATTGTAGGCCTTGCGCCATAGCACTCAATGTACGATTGTAGGCCTTGCGCCATAGCACTCAATGTACGATTGTAGGCCTTGCACCATAGCACTCAAGGTACGATTGTAGGCCTTGCGCCATAGCACTCAAGGTACGATTGTAGGCCTTGCGCCATAGCACTCAATGTACGATTGTAGGCCTTGCACCATAGCACTCAATGTACGATTGTAGGCCTTGCACCATAGCACTCAAGGTACGATTGTAGGCCTTGCACCATAGCACTCAATGGTACGATTGTAGGCCTTGCACCATAGCACTCAATGTACGATTGTAGGCCTTGCACCATAGCACTCAATGTACGATTGTAGGCCTTGCACCATAGCACTCAAGGTACGATTGTAGGCCTTGCACCATAGCACTCAATGTACGATTGTAGGCCTTGCACCATAGCACTCAATGTACGATTGTAGGCCTTGCGCCATAGCACTCAATGTACGATTGTAGGCCTTGCACCATAGCACTCAATGTACGATTGTAGGCCTTGCACCATAGCACTCAATGTACGATTGTAGGCCTTGCGCCATAGCACTCAATGTACGATTGTAGGCCTTGCACCATAGCACTCAAGGTACGATTGTAGGCCTTGCACCATAGCACTCAATGTACGATTGTAGGCCTTGCACCATAGCACTCAATGTACGATTGTAGGCCTTGCGCCATAGCACTCAATGTACGATTGTAGGCCTTGCACCATAGCACTCAATGTACGATTGTAGGCCTTGCGCCATAGCACTCAATGTACGATTGTAGGCCTTGCGCCATAGCACTCAATGTACGATTGTAGGCCTTGCTCCATAGCACTCAATGTACGATTGTAGGCCTTGCACCATAGCACTCAATGTTCGATTGTAGGCCTTGCGCCATAGCACTCAAGGTACGATTGTAGGCCTTGCACCATAGCACTCAAGGTACGATTGTAGGCCTTGCGCCATAGCACTCAATGTACGATTGTAGGCCTTGCACCATAGCACTCAATGTTCGATTGTAGGCCTTGCGCCATAGCACTCAAGGTACGATTGTAGGCCTTGCACCATAGCACTCAAGGTACGATTGTAGGCCTTGCGCCATAGCACTCAATGTACGATTGTAGGCCTTGCACCATAGCACTCAATGTTCGATTGTAGGCCTTGCACCATAGCACTCAAGGTACGATTGTAGGCCTTGCGCCATAGCACTCAAGGTACGATTGTAGGCCTTGCACCATAGCACTCAATGTTCGATTGTAGGCCTTGCACCATAGCACTCAAGGTACGATTGTAGGCCTTGCGCCATAGCACTCAAGGTACGATTGTAGGCCTTGCACCATAGCACTCAATGTTCAATATAAACATGAGGAAATGCACAGTCACAACAGTGGAATGAGCTATGAGTATGACTTGAATAGCATGATTAAACTGACACTGACACAAGCCTAGCTGGGGTTTGGAAACATAACATAGGCTGGTTTTACCCTGTCCCTATGCTTGCTTAACTCATACACAAACATTGGAGTTCATGTGAGTTAACCCAAACCAATTATTGTAACACTGACATCATGAGATGCTATGTTACTAAACAATAGACTACACATCAAAGTAGGCTGATCAGTTTTAAGTGGAAAACTGACTAAAGACAAATGTAGGCCTATTGAGAGTTTATCATTGAAGTAGCAAGAAACTCAGTCAAAAGGGTATGCCTTATTAATACTATAGTAGCAGTATTAACACAACATCACACTAGGCTTAGCCAGAGATTTCTATATCTCTGGTTTTACGGAGTGCGAGCAAGGCTTCTGTGTAACCGCGTCATCACTATGACACTTGATTAGGATTTACATTTCATTGTTGGCTCATCTCTCTCGCTCTCTCTCTCTCTCTCTCTCTCTCTCTCTCTCTCTCTCTCTCTCTCTCTCTCTCTCTCTCCCCCAGTCTCTCTCCTCCCCTCTGCACGTCACTGAAGAAAGGAGTGCACTACCTGGCATCGTTCTCCTTACGCCAAGCCCCCACATCAATGACAAGCAGCCCAATGGAGACAACACCATGATGTCCTCCAACCCTGGTGCAGACCACATCAATGACAAGCGGCCCAATGGAGACAACACCGTGATGTCCTCCAACCCTGGTGCAGACCTCATCAACGACAAGCAGCCCAATGGAGACAACACCGTGATGCCCCCCGACCCTGGTGCAGACCTCCCGCCTGCCACTGACGAATCAGAGTCTACAACCGAAAGAAAGCAGCTAACGGTGACCTTTGACCTTAAGCAGTCTGGTGATGATGTTCAAGCATCATCATCCCATCAGAATGAACCCCGTGACCCCTCCACCCCCCAAAGGAAGGACAAGGGGGGGCGTTCATTTGCCCACAAGCATAGGAGACGTTCCCTGTACTACACTCCCTCACAGGTATGGGGACCACAGGATACACCATCGTTGACTTACTATGCCAATAGATATCAACATCTGCAAGAGACTGTCACAGATCTCCAGTTGTCTCTATCGCAACTTCAGCAGTCCTTGTCCTCACAGATCGAAGATGTGAAAGTGTGCACAAAAAACGAAATCAAAGCACAGATGGCTTCACAAATGGACTCACTCCAACAATCAATTGACTCCCAAAGGACAAACATAGCCAATTTGGACAAGCAGGTGAACACGCTGAAGAAAGAGAACCAGTCTGTGAAGACACAGCTTGGAAATGTCTGTGCTGACCTGAAGAGGCTGAAACCCAGTAGTCCCTGTGACGCCAGCAAACAAGGTGAAGAGATCTTTCCTGCTACTGTGACTACCAGTAACCCAGGCGGCAGTTCTCCTTTATCCAGTGAAGAGACCAGACCAAAGCCAGTAGAAAGGTCTACCTCTATGGCACAGACCAGCCCTCGCCAACAGAATGACTCCTCTCAGATAGTAGCTGCCCCCGACAATACGGAGTTGACCTCTGCAATGTCCAGTGGTGGTGCTGTTGTCCAGTCAGCACCACCTCCCTAGAAACAGGACCAGGCGAACACCCCTGCTGAAGGTGACGGTCCTTCAGGGCAGACACCTTGGAAGCAGGCGA
>JAGGCT020002834.1:0-10262 GCA_017654935.2 Phymorhynchus buccinoides | reverse complement strand
AGAGTAAATCCCCATTTTTGTAAATATGATAGTTCTGATGTACTGCCAGGACTCAGCCCACTGTATAGTTTTTTGGAGCTTTTTTTGAGTCAGGAGTAGGTATCATCGGAATTTTGAGGGATGGGGATCCACTCGAATTTAAATTTTATATTTTGCACGTAGCAAAATAGACTAGCGAAATTTGTACATACAAGTAAAGTCATTGGCTTTGAACAAATTAAAATTTATAAAAAAAATTAACTAAAAGTTAACATATCTCGTGATTTTAAAAATGTTAACACTTTTTTGTCAAAATAAAGATTATGTGTAAATTTTGTACATGAACATTCGTTGACCTTTCTTCGAGTTTTAAAACCTTTGTTGATTTTAATAAGTTGGTCCTCAAAATTGTAATTACATATAGCTCAAAGAGTTAGTATCCAAAGTTTTTAATGTAAACATTTTACAAAAATATGTAAAATTTTAGTTGTCCAAGCACGGGCCACGCCAGACATTATAGGTTCTGACCTACTAATCAGACCCAAACACAGTATAAAACATAATAAATTTGGAACAACTTTATTTAAAGAAATAAAAGCTTTTCTTATCCCATTCCCCCTTTTTTCTCAATTCAAAGTAATGTCTCACGTAAAACAAAATCTCCGCCATGTAACATAGTTATTTAATACAATGGGTTTAACCCGATAATGAATACAAGTTTATATCACTTACGTTTAGAAAGGATGGAGTGGCCAGAGAATCTCCCACTCTCAGAGGTGATGAGGATGAGGACGAAAGAACTGGTGGCCTGGGATTCTCCGGCAACAATTTAAAAAATTTGCAACAATTTAAAAAACAATTGCTTTAAAAAATCATATTAAAAAATGTGGTTTGGGTGGTTGATAAGCCGTTGCTTTTCACACCGTTGCTTTTGATTTTCACACGCACACACACATTTTTGTTTCAAGTACAGTAGCAGGTATGCATGTTGCACTTGCAAAGTATATGTTTCAAGTGCAGTGTGGTGTACAAATACTACAATATGTATGAGAACAAATGACAATGTTCACTCCATGGTGCATTCTTGTGTTTACAGACCAAAACACATGTATGGTTGTGGTTAGAAACTGTCTTAACAAATGTGTGTTAGCACTGCTATTAATTGGATGCAGCAACACAACTCACCCACAAAAAGGAAGGATCATTGGTATTTTCTGAGTGGCTGTCAGGGCGTGGTTGGTCCTTGAAGAATGGCTGGCTCCCAGTGTCCTGAAATAATAACAATTATTCTTAGCATAGGTGTAAATATTTAAAGAATCTCTTAAATATTTAGAAATTAGAACATATTTGCATTCTTATGGTTAATGTATTATACTATATAAATAAAAAGTAAGGTAATGATGGCGATGGTAACTATGATGGTGCTGGTGGTGAAAGTTGAGTACATGTGTGTGTGTGAGCGTGCATGCATGCACATACATAAGCCTACCTTTGTTGCACTTTCAGCACACACAGAGCTCGAAGTTGGCAAGTGTGCCCCAAGGCCTGCGTCACTACCTTGAACTTCTGATTATGTGCACAAAGGTGATCTTGACCGTGACCTTGACTTGGCACTGCCTGATGAGAAAGCCTCTTGCGGGTTCAGATTGCCCTAAAAATTGCAAGAGAAGAATTTTGGTTAATTACTTTGAATGTGTCTCTAATGTGTGACAGACCACTACTTGTACAATTGCATAAATAAAGCTGTTATGTTTTGAATAAATTGTTTTGATAACAGAGTAGGCTAAAAAGTGTAATAAAAATAAATACTACAAGTACAACTGTATAAGGGTACCATTGCATGAAAGGAGACAGATCTGTACAATTGAAAAACTTTTGCTAGCTATATCAGCTATTCAATGAAATAAAAAATTGAATGGGGCAAAGGAGAAATTCATTCAAAATGTGGAGGAGGTAGAAGTTACTAGAAAATTAAGTTAAAAACAATAAAACATTACAGAGATGCAGCAAGTCTTGCTACTAAAATTGGCAAAACCCTTCTTTGTTTGATTACCGGTATATGTTTTATTTGGCTAATTACTGATTGCTGACTGATTATTATTTTTTTCTATTTTCCTTTTTAAGATTGTAACACAAACAGCACTGAACTTACTGAACTTCTAAGTTTAGCATTTTTTAACTCATAGTTCAAATTTTCAATTTCAATGCAAGGACCAAACTCCTGCTATAGGCCTAACAGAAGCATTGCAGAGAATCTGGTTTCTCAGAATGCTTTAATATTGAAAGTTATTAGGCAAATAACATTCCAATCGCAAATCTCATACACTTACATGGCCGATCCAGTCACCTTCAAAGCTATACTGCTGAGTCGCTTCAGAGTCACTTTCTCCGCTCATTTTTGTGTATCTGAACAAAAGAAAACCTCCCCTACTGTTAGCTATGAGCTAAATTAACAACTTGAAACTGCCATTAATTGATTACATTATAACTAATGTAATAATATATCTTTTAATTTCTTAACAACATCTCTACCCTTCTATTCTCCTTCAACTAGTCTACCCACACGTTAAGTGTGTGTGTGTGTGTCTGTTCAAGTCCTTAATTTTTGTGTGTGACCATGTTAGTATGTATTAGTATTACATATAAACTGGCATTAACTTAAGTGACTATGGGATGCGCAATGCGGAAAAACAATAACTTTTTTTGCGTTTAATTTTTATTTCTTTTTGTTTAATTTGTTTTTACTGTTAAGTGTTTTCTTTTGTACAGAAAATGTCTTCCTTTATTTATTTATTTATTTATTTATTTATTTATTTCTTTATTTATTTATTTATTTACTCTGTGTGTGTGTGTGTGTGTGTGTGTGTGTGTGTGTGTGTGTGTGTGTGTGTGTGTGTTCCTCTTTTCTCAATTATGTTTTTTGGGACACCACTTCCCTTTTAGTTTTACTGTTTCAGCCTATGAATCTTATAATAAAAAGCCAAGTAATAATAAAATAGGCCTAATGCTTAGAGAGAAAAAAGGCATATCAAACCAATGGAACAACAGATTAAGTATTACAAAGTGCTGAAGAGTAGAATAAATAGAAAATAAATTTATTTTAATGTAAAATACTGCCAAAGATTTCGTTCTCCTAATTCAGTTCTGTGTTACACTAGGCCTAGAACTAGTAGAAGAAGATGAGAAAACAAGATGGAGGCCAGAGAGATCAGGATCACTGCAATCACTTAGCTCTAACGAGTTTACATTGATAAACGATCGCCAGCGACTTCAAATTTTGCACAATAAAAGAAAAATGTCTTATCTTGAATCACAAAGTGAAATGAAAATCGCACAGACTTACCTTCGATGCTAACGACTCGGTGTTTTATAACAGGAGTTTTCTGTTCATTCGTTTACCGTTACGTTCGGCTTATCTCCGTCAAATGGAACAAAGAACGGTGAAGCAATGACTCAACAATAACGGCACAACCGAAAAGTCCTGATCGAGTCACGTGACCGGTCATGAACTGGACACCACTGACCCAACCCTCCGGAAAGTGCCGAATCCGCAGGTCACAAAAATAAAGCAAGCCGGAAACGTCACAATCGGCTGGATTGCAACAAGCCTACTTCGATAGAAAATCAAGAAAATGTGACACCTTTGGCTTTGAATGTGGAAGAGAGAGTGACTGTGAGTACAGAGAGGGGAAGAAAACGAGTGACTGGGGTGACAGCTGGACTTTGCCGTGGAAAGAGAGGTAGTGTGTGCGTTGCAAGGGAGCGTGGAAGAGCTCGTGAGTGTGCCCCAGCAAGAAGCAGGACTGGCATTGCACAGTTCGCTGGAAAGTTCGCCCAGCCCAACCAGCGAAGGCCTACCAAACTGCTTTTCACTGGCAATTCTGGCATTTGGGTGCCTACAGAGGGCTACCAGCCTGTAGACTATTACAAGCTGTTTCTCACGCAAGAACTAATGCAACTCCTGGCGGAACAAACACTGGCTGAGGCAAGGAGTAGGCCAGGGGGCCTGAAGAAGTACAGCAGGGTCTCCAAGTGGCAGGACAATGAAACCAACCAGGAGGAGATGGAGAGGTTTCTGGGTCTGACTGTTGACAGGCCTTGTCAAAAAGCCAGAGCTCTCCTTGTACTGGTGCAAGAACACCCTGTTTGCCACCCCTGTATTCAACGACATAATGCCAAGGAACAGGTACCAACTGCTGATGCGTATGCTCCACATCAACGACAACAGGCTGGAGCCCCAACGTACAGACCCCAACAGAGACCGCCTCTTTAAAGTCCGCCCTCTTGTAGAGAAGCTGCAAAGCGCATTCAAGACTGTGTACAAGCCAGGGCGGCATGTGGCCATAGACGAGTCCTTGCTGCTGTGGAGGGGGGCTTTGCTGTTCAGGCAGTACATCCCACTGAAGAGAGCCAGGTTTGGGGTGAAGATCTTCATGAATATTTCCATGGTACGTGGTTCATTTGCTAATGCGAATAGTTGCTAAGTTGACTTTCCTCAGCGAGTGGTACCATGGTAGCTGTTCACATTGGTTGTTTACACATTTACTATAATGCCTTACTGCACACATCAAGACTTTATGTGGAAGTTTACAGCCTACATTTTTTTAAGTCGAGTCCAACAGGTCATTTTTGAACCTGGCCCAGATATCCTGAGTACCTGTCTGCATGCACCATTTCAGCGTCGTAGGTTCCTCCATTCAAACATTATCATGCCAGGTGCTTGGAAGCATTTTCGGCTCCAGTGACCTTGACCTATGGCGTTCATTTTCGAACTTGGCTTATATACCTTTAGTACATCCCTTAGCTTCCTCTGTTCAAACGCTGTCAAGCCTGACAACATTTTTGGCAACAGTGATCTTGCCCTGTGACCTATGACTCTCATTTTCTAACTTGGCCTAGATGCCCTTATTGCCTACCAGCATGCAACATTTGAGCGTCCTAAGTCCCTTCGATCAAACATTATTGTGCCAGGTGCACGGCAGCATTTTAAGCTCCAGTGATGTTGACCTTTGACCTATGACCTTCAATATTTCGAACTTATCCTAGATATTCTTAGTACCTATCCGCATGCTGAATTTGAGCCTCCAGTGTCCCTCCATTCAAACGTTATCGTGCCAGGTGCTTTGCAGCATTTGTTTCTCCAGTGACCTTGACCTTTGACCTTCATTTTTGAATCTGGTTAAAATATTCCAAGTACCTATCCACATGCAAAATTTGAATGTCCAAGGTCCCTCCGTTCAGTCGTTATCATGCCAGGTGCTTTGACCTGTGACCTTCATTTTTGAATTTGCCCGAAATACTCTTAGTAACTATC
The DNA here is from genome assembly GCA_017654935.2 of Phymorhynchus buccinoides. Taxonomy (NCBI): domain Eukaryota; kingdom Metazoa; phylum Mollusca; class Gastropoda; order Neogastropoda; family Raphitomidae; genus Phymorhynchus; species Phymorhynchus buccinoides. Next base: position 4,969 of record JAGGCT020002834.1, on the reverse strand, counting down.
CACATGCAAAATGTGACTGTCCAAGGTCCCTCCATTCAATCGTTAATCATGCAAGGTGCTCAGCAGCAATCTCGGCGCCAATGACCTTGACCTTTGACCTTCATTTTCAAACTTGTCCTAGATATTCTTAGTACCTATCCCCATGCAAAATGTGAGCGTCCTAAGTCCCTCCGTTCAAATGTTATCAGGCCAGGTGCTCGGTGGCATTTTTGGCGCCCTTGACCTTGACATTTGACCTATGACCATTTTCGAACTTGGCCTAGATATCCCCATGCAAACTTTGAGTGTCCTAGGTCCTTCCGTTCAAATGATATCATGCCAGGTGCTCAGCTGCATTTTCGGCACCAGTGACCTTGACCTTTGAACTTCATTTTCAAACTTGTCCTAAATATTCTTAGTACCTATCTCCATGCAAAATTTGAGCGTCCTAAGTCCCTCCGTTCAAACGTTATCAGGCCAGGTGCTCGGCACGCATTTCCGGCACCAGTGACCTTGACCTTTGATATATGACCTTCATTTTCGATCTTGTGCTAGATATTCTTAGTACCTATCCCCATGCAAAATTCGAGCGTCCTAAGTTCAAACGTTATCAGGCCAGGTGCTCTGCAGCATTTTCGACGCCAGTGACCTTGACCTTTGACCTATGACCTTCATTTTCGAACTTGTCCTAGGTATTCTTAGTACCTATCCTCATGCAAAATGTGAGAGTCCTTAGTCCCTTCGTTCAAACGTTATCAGGCCAGGTGCTCGGCAGCATTTTCGGCGCCAGTGACCTTGACCTTTGACCTATGACCTTCATTTTCGAACTTGGCCTAGACATTCTTAGTACCTATCCGCATGCAAAATTTGAGCGTCCTAGGTCCCTCCGTTCAAACGTTATCAGGCCAGGTGCTCGGCAGCATTTTCGGCGCCAGTGACCTTGACCTTGACCTATGACCTTCATTTTTGAACTTGTCCTAGGTATCCGTAGTACCTATTCTCATGCAAAATTTGAGCGTCCTAAGTCCATCCGTTCAAACATTATTAGGCCAGCTGCTTGGCAGCATTTTCGGCGTCAGTGACCTTGACCTTTAACCTATGTCCTTCATTTGGCTCAGACATTCTTAGTACCTATTTCCATGCAAAATTTGAGCGTCCTAGGTCCTTCCATTCAAACGTTATCAGGCCAGGTGCTCAGCAGCATTTTCGGCGCCAGTGACCTTGACCTTTGACCTGTGACCTTATTTTTCAAAATTGCTCTAGATATTCTTAGTATCCATCAACATGCAAAATTTGAGCGTCCTAAGTCCTTCCGTTCAAATATTATCAGATGGTAAAACATTTGCACCAATTTCAGCCCATCTTTCAATAATAGCAGTGGTCTCTTCTGCTGCTTGGAGGCCACGGTTGGACTAACTAACAAATATCCATCATAAAAATATGTGGTTTTATGGGGGTTTCTTTGCTGGGTGAAGAATTATGATTTTTTGTTAATTTTATGCAATGTTTTGGTCATTAATCTGAAAATCCTCTGGCACTGGGGAATTAGCTTTAATCTGAGCATGCTGGCAGTCAAGAGGTTAACCTGGGTAATTTCCTTTTCTTTCTTTTTTTGCTCCTTGCAAAGAAGGTTCTCTTCTTCCATAATGCATGTTACAACAAGACAATGTCCCTCTCACGGCTGCATACGCCAGATCCGACCGATTTTTTCTTTACCATTGGCTCCCGTAGCCCCCGATTGCGCCCGCTGAACGCCCGGTCTAGTAGTTTCACTTTCACTTTTGCCCTACCCACAATGCAATATACTAAGTTAGTTCTTCCTGTTCCTGACTCTCAGTGGTCCGTTTTTGGTTCTTACAGCAAGGGAAAGGACCCACTAGTCTTTTTGAACGGATTTTTCGAAGTAACCCCAAATTTTTTACTTCTGTCCACGTGACGTGCGCAGTATTGACTCGGCGCGATGCTCGGAGCGCCATTACGGATTTTTTAGTTCCAATTCATGGTTTGTTGTGTGACAGTGTGTTAGCTTTGGAATGAAAATATCATCATTGCTATTCAATATGCATCTTTCAGAAATTAAATGAGTTAGACTTTATTCTGGGTGATTTTTTTAAATAAAAGATTTGGTGTGACGTTCGGAGTTACTTCCCATCACTTGGTATTCAATATAGATTATTGGTTCGATTGATCAGAGTGAGAGGGTTAAAGAACTAAATAACACAATGATTCACTCAATCATACTGAATAGCCACAATTATCAAATAAACAAATCAGCATATACATTAGCAGCAATTGAAAATAAATCTCCTCTAAACAATCCTCTAGTTTATCATAACACCAGCTTCACAAAGGTTGTATCAATAATATAAGAACAAAGGAAAGAAAAACAAAACAAAAAATAGAACATAAAGTGAACATAAAAAGGGGCGTGTGTGATTATGATCACTATCAACATTTCGAAAATAGAATTACAAAGGTATGACAAAGGAAAGCAAATATCCCAATGTAAGTATTAATGCAGTGGACTAAGCACTATATATTATGCTGAATCATACAGAGACATTTGCTACACCCGTGCGCGAGGGGAAATAATAAACAATCAACAATAACAATCAAAGTGTATGACTATGCAAGCGCATGAGAATGTTCGTGTTTCTCTCTCTCTCTACAAATTATCCACACCTCACGACACAGACGAACAATCAACAACAGTCCACAAAAGCAGGTAGAATTCAATCCTGGTCAACTATTAAATCAAAAGAAAGTTTCACATTCAATTATCATTCATCATCAGTTCACTCTCCACACTAAATACAAAATTCCTTTTCTTGTGTTTCGCCTTTTCTTAATATACCTAGAAAAGGGAAACTATTTCAATAACAACACATTTTCTAAATTAATCCTCAATCGTCTCCCATTTCAGTTTTCCAAAACCATCTCCATTTACAAGTACACAAGTAGTAGGTTCCTTCGTAGTTTTCCAAAACTAACTCATTTTATCTACTACTCAATTCCACAAACCAAGCTGGCAGTAAATAGCGCAGGTGCTCCCAGTGCACTCCTGCCGTTTTCTCTTCAACCAGGCCCGCCGGTGCAGAACGAAGTCACGTCTGCCCGCGTGCATCCTGGTGTTGCCGACTCTGTCACTTTGCTCCAGACCGCCGCACGGAATGGATAGTCAGCATGTCAAAGGAGATGGGGCCCACGCCTCACCACTCTCCTAGCCAGCCACAGAAGCTGAAATGATCGATACCAACCATATACAAGCTATCCAAAATATGTACGTGTTAACAGCCCACGAGACTTACCAACCAAATAGTCTCCTGTTAATAAAGAACAAACCACCATCAAAATGGAACAAACTGATTATTACCAAACAACAACGCACTCAACACAACACCTTGGAACCAGCAAACTATCATTGACTTCTTCCAACATTCACAAAGAGTAATACCTTCGACACACCACCTTGAAGTCTATCACAACACAAAGTCCATCACGCCCAAGTAACGAACTCACCAAACGAAGCCAAAAATTAGAATTCCATACAAGGAATGCAACAACTGTATTCATAGACATAACAAGAGAGTAAACCCATAGGTACGAACCTGCATGAACAGCAGCTTACAAAAACCATCATTGAGTTGCCCAGGTCCACATCTCAAAGCTAACAGCTCAGGACCAAAAAAACACGAAGTGTCCAGTTCAAGACAAACATGGCAACTGAACTCGAACTGAACGAAATCGGTCAATACACATCTGCGCGTCACATGATACGCATACTGCGCTGAGGTCCCAAACCAGAAATATGGCATCACCAAAAACGCCCAAAACACTGCGTAACAATACTCCCCCTTTATATAAAAAACAACAACGACCAAGTTGTTTTTTCCAAACAATGCAGTAGCAGCAGACAACTCACAGAACATTCAAGTCAAGAACTGATCGACCTCAGACCTCGACAACAGATCAGCAAACTGGTTAGAAGAACTCGAAACTGCCTCCAACACAAACAAATATTCCTGAAGGAACAGCGACCACCTGAGCACTCTGGAATTCCGGAAAGTAGACGACCTCAAATATGTGAGAGGATGATGGTCCATCTGCAAAACGAACTGTATACCCCACAGAAACCTGGCGAACTTCTGAACAGCCCAAACAATGGCAAGACATTCCCGTTCAATGGTACTGTAGTTTTTCTCCCTATCCAAGAGCTTGCGACTGGCATAAGCAACTGGATGAAGGACGTCAAACACACTATGAAACTGCAGCAGCGCAGCACCAAGACCTGTGGAACTGGCATCAGTCCTGAGAACAAACAAAGCACCAACACGCGGCAAAAGCAAGACTGGCTTCTCAGACAAAATTTCCTGAATGTGTACCAACGCCTCGGCACACTGAGGACTCCAAACGATACTGCGAGGAGCATTCTTAGCTGTCTTGGTCAAATCAGAAAGGGGAGCAGTAATCTCCGAAAAATTGTGGACATATTTCCTATAGAAGCTGAGCAACCCCAACAAAGATCTGACCTGTTTCCGAGTAGTGGGTGTACAGATCTTCAAAATCTTCTCAATCTTGGATGACTCAGGCCTCACAGTACCAGCACCAACAACATGACCAAGAAACTCAAGAGACTTAAAGCCTGCCTCAATCTTAGACGGACGCACCGTAAGACCATGACTCTGAATCTTCTCTAGGACCTGTCTGACATGGGACAAATGCGACTGCCATGTGACACTACGAATCAGAATGTCATCGAAAAAGTTGACGGCAAAAGACTCCTCTAGCTTCAACATGCGTATCATGTGCGCAAATACCACAGGCGCAGACACCAAACCAAACAGTATACGGACAAACTGAAACAGCCCTAAGTGAGTAGTAAACGCAGTTTTGTGTCTATCTTCTGGTCTAACGACAATCTGCCAATAGCCTTTGGCTAAGTCGACCTTTGTGAAGTACACACCATCGGCAAGAGTAGCGAACAAAGCCT